>JACGTP010001333.1:0-11073 GCA_023678845.1 Mischocyttarus mexicanus
AAACAAGTCACCTTACTTTTTGATCACACCTTGTACATAAATACGAGTAAGCAAGATAATAAGCTTTATGAGAACACACGTCGATATGCAATTAAAAGATTTCGGTAGCTCGATCTACGGAATATAAGAGATAGATAGATAAATAGATAATATAGATAAGATAGGTAGATAGATAGATAAGATAGACAGACAAGATAGATAGATAGATAGATAGATAGATAGGTAGACAGATAGGTAGACAGATAGATAGCATAGATATATGTGTATGTGTATAGTTATTTTTTGTTTATACCATCTATTTTAAATATTTATTACTTACGTCGATTCGGATGGGATCGGTTGGTCGATCAATTTTTCTGGAACCGGTGGTGGTGGATATGGTTGCATCAAAGGTTGAGTTAAATCTTCCTCATCTATCAAATATTGCAATCATAAATATTTTCTATATTTTTTTTCTACAGAGTAATGTTCTTTTTTTGACAATATGATTGTCGTTAATTTATTTATTAAAACATTCTCTTAACACACACACACACACAAACACACCCAAATGTTCCGTTATTTATTGTATAATATTTGAGCTTACACATGCTGCATGCCACATTAGTTTTGCATTCCTGTTCAGCTCTTGGTCGTTCTGAGGGGTCGCAGTCTGTTGAAATCAGACCATTTCCATCCCTGCATTCGATACTTCTCCTACGAAACCCGGTACCACAGGATGCTGAACACTGTTGGAGAAGTAAAATCTATTTAAAATTGTGATCGACTCATTGTGATCTTTCAATATTTGTTCTACGACAGGATTTAATAACCGATGAGTTATGTTTTATTTTATTTTTTATATAATATTATATAATATAATTAAATTAAACGCATTATTAAATCCTGTCGTATAACATTTGATATTTTTAAATAATAAAGAAAAACAAAAAAATAGAAGAAATTTTATATAACAATTGTACGATCAATCGTACTCGAAGTAACGAAGTTTTGCTAAATCTAATGTAAGTTACGTTAAACTATTATTATTATTATTATTGTTCAACGTGTTTTATTTAAACAATCGTAATAAAGTTAACAGTTTTAATTTACAGAAGGATATTTTGATATTTCTTAGGCATAAAACATTAGACATACCATTATTTGAACAGATCTAGACTGTGTGGACTTTATCAAGTATAATTACTAGCCATCTAAACTTCTAAATTAGCTTTGCCAGAGAAAATCCATTATTTATTATTTAAACTTTTAAGACGAGATATATCATACAACTGTTCTACCATTTTACATCTCTTTCCAACTATTACCTGCTACGATATTCATATATTGTATAATATTTTCTAAACTTTGAATAAAAATTGGAATACAAAAAAAAACATTGTCGTTTAAAATAATTAATTAATATTTGTAAATAAAAAAAAAAGATCGCGAGATAAAATTTTCCATTGAAAGAAAATAAATTTACTTTTCGATATTAGAAAATACAATATTTATATTAATGGTAAAATTATTGAACGCTTTAATTTTCATTCGATATTTTTCGAACATTTAATTTTAAGAAGAAGAAGAAAAAGTACATCGTAGCGTCAAATAATTATTATTCGCGTATAGCAAATAAAATTTTATTCTCTCTGCGATGAATTCGCGCTTGGGTAAAATCACTTTTGATCTGATAAATATGAATAAAAAAAAAAAATAAAAAAGCGTAAATACTTCTTCTTCTGTATTTTTTTTTTGTTCTTTCATTCCTTAATTTGCATACAGAAAACGTACAATGGGATTTTTAATTGCGTTCTATCTCCTTCCTTCACAATTTTTTTCGATTTCTCTTTCGTCGAAGTGAGTTACGTAGATCGTGTTCCGTGGAAATCCCAGGAGCTGATCTACACTCGGTCGTTCTAGGGTTCAGCGTGGAGCGACGTAAATCGAACAAGAAGAGAATGAGGATTGGGGTGTGGAGTGTGAGGTGGAATAGGGGGAAGGAAGGATTATCTTCAGGATTTTGCTGAGAGACGGGTCATCCCCACTCTGCTTTTCTCTCTCTCTCTCTCTTTCTCTATATTTTTCTCTATTTTTCTTCTTTCTCTCTGGTAAATGGTAAAGTCGCGAGGCGAAGAATCGTTCTCTCTACGTTTCTGCACATCGCCTTTGGCGTTTCGTTACTTTTCGGTGGGAATAGAAGGTAGAAGTTTTCTGCTAGCTAGCACGACGAAGGGAAGCTGCGAGAGAGCTTCATCGGTTTGGCTGATATTCGTCGAAAGGATTGAACAGCTGAAAATCAAAGAATAAGAGAAAGAAAAAAAAGAGGGAGAGAGAGAGAACGAGAGTGTGCGTTTGTGTTTAGAGAAAGAAAAAATTTATGCATGTATATATGTGTGAATGTGTGTATGTGTGTGGGAACGATAGTAGAAAATATACGAGAATAAGAGAATATGTATGACAGTAAGAAGGTGTATGAAAATGAGAAAGAAAAAAAAAGAGAGTGTGTATGTGTGAATGTGTACGTGTATGTGTATGTGACATTAAGAAAGTGTGCGGAAAATGAGAAAATGTGAGAGAATAAGAGAATATACGTGAGAGAGGGTGTGGTGGGTATTGGAGTGAGAAAGTGTATGAAATTGAGAGAGTGTATTTGCTAAAGAAAGAAAGAAAGAAAGAGAGAGAGAAAGAGAGAGAGAGAGAGAGAGAGAGAGAGTATTCGAAGGGAGAAACAAAAGGTAAAGGTTGTGGAAGAGCAGCTGACTTGCGAGAGGAACAAAAAGGTCGAACGCAAGAGTTATCGTTCAAGACGTCGAATGTGTAAAAGGTGACGCGAAGGGAAAAGCGGAAATCCACTCGACTTAGGCGCGTTAGTACTCCTCTCTCTCTCTCTCTTTCTCTATTTAAAGCGATGAAAGGTTAAAGGGAGAGAAACGTACAGAAAGAGAGAGAGAGAGAATGAGAAGGAAGGAGGGGGTGGAAAGGAGGGAGAAGGGGCAGAGTGCTTTAAGGAGCCCTGTGCTTTCGGTTCAATATTTGCATGGCTTCGAGGCTCACAAAAGAGAGAAATCTATCAATTCCTGTCTTCCAAGGCGCTTCGAATTCTCTCTCTCTCTCTCTCTCTCTCTCTCTCTCTCTCTCTTTCACTCTCTTTCTTCTTCTTGTTCTCATTCTAGCCCGTTCGTTCGTTCGCTTTAGCCTCGGATGAAATCATTACGATGCTTTGCTGACGGGCACGAGGCTTTTGTGTATCGCTAGCGAAAGGGTGCCTCCTTTCCGTTGTCTACCCTTTCCCTCCTCATCCAACCCAACCCCACCTCTTCACTATCCCTTTCTCCTTCTCTCTCTCTCTCTCATTCTCTATTTTCTTTCTTTCTTTCTTTCTTTTTATCATAGAAAAGGGCCAGATGAAAAGAGATAGATCGCAGAAACGAACTCTTGTGCATCGATCAGCTACGAAATGCCGTAAATCATGATTCGCGTACTTTCGACAATACACACACGCATATATAGACGTATCATAAAGATACAAGCGAATGTATATCTAAGAAATTCTCGTGATGGTACCCTCAGCTCCACTTTTGTAGACTTTCAGTTCTTCCAACCACCCACTAAAACCGCCCACTCTCTTTTTTCCGAGATACATTGTATGTAAGACATTTTCCGGGGTAACACGTCTCGATGGATTCGATAACAAAGAATACCCTAAGGCTAGTGGAGGAGAACGCGTTACCTATGATGCTAAGAAACCATCGAAGAAGACTCGATTTTTGTTCGCGTGGGCTAGTCTAACCCAACACGCATACAATACACGTATATACATATTCCGTGCTTATTCTTGTGTATATTCATATGTGTATATGTGTGTGTGTGTAAGAGAGAGAAAGAGAGAGAGAATCTTTTAGAAAAACGATACATCGAGGACGTCTATGAAATATTTTCGTGGGGTTTGTAGTAAATAAATATTATCACTTGATATCATAAAGTTCAGTCATTTTTTGCACGGTTCACGATTAAATCGAAATAAACTATCGAGTAACTTAACCAAGTTCTTCTTTATTTATTTCGTTTATATTTGTATACCACTATCAGCCAAAGAAAGCTTATTTTAGAATTAATTTGGTGATTTAAATTAAAACAATTTTACAAACAATCTGTTGTCATGGTTATATTAAATAACAAATTGAATTGCATATTTAAAGAAATTTCAATATCTTTTTAGATCAATAATTATACTCTCTTGTATAATCAATTGCCAGTTTATGGAAGTATTTGTAATCGTATTTTCCTATTGATATATTTTTGATAATTTCTAGAAGAAATATGAGAAAAATATTCAATATAAAATACCCGAAACACTAATCATCTGGATACCCAGGAATATGTCAGACTAATTTCTCATTAAAATCATCCTATTTATCTGAGTTGTACTTAATACAATTTGGAACTTTAATCGGTAGTTTATACGTCTATTACTTTTCGTACAAGTATTATTTGTTTAATTCAAGAAACAATAAATAAAATTGACAAGAGAAATTTCTAAAGTATTTGATAAAAATTGATAGAAAATAGAGAGTGTTTCAAAATACTTGGTCATATCTTGAAGAATGATTTCAAGTAGTTGTATGGATAAAAATAAGGTAATATCGGGCATACAATTGGTATGAACAGTTTTCCTTATCTCACAAATACAGAAATCAGTATATTTCGAAAGTACCTTTAATGTATACGTATTTGGTATAAATGATAAGAATCTAGATTTGTGTTTAGAAAAAACGATCGATATAACGTAGCATTTGTAGTTTTATTTATATCCATTTCTATTTCTTTAGAAAAAGTAAAGCAAATAATAGAAGAAAGGATTCTACGATTTAAGAATTTATCGTCTACGATCTTAACGTTGCACGTTCTATTACTACTACTATACTACTACTATACTACTACTATTACTTTTACTTTTCTACTACTACTACTACTACGTATTGGATAGACAATTTCGAAACGTTTCGAAATGATCGTAGTAACAGTAGTAGTAACACCTTTAACTTTAACGATCGAACGTTAGGAATCGTCCTTGCGATTTACGAAACGTCACTATACTATTTCAAATGGCACGCCTGTTACTTTAATAAATACCTATCCGATTTAAGAGAAGCCGAGTACATTTAGCGAGCTTATGAATAAATCATAAGTATAACGTTGCATACCATGGGGAACTCCTCTCTTAGCAATTTTTCACATTTCTACACACCATAAAAGGGAATGAGAATGAGAGAAATAGAAAGAGAGATAGAGATAAAGATAAAACATGCAAAGGCTGACTGACAGTATTTTACTCGCGATTTCATACCTAGAATCAAACAAGAAATTGCCATAGTGTTCTAAGTAAGATTTTTATCTTTTTTTCAATTTGATTTCGGATTATCATTACGATTATAATGATTGATTAAATGTTCTTTTAAATGATAGTTGAAGGTAAATGAGAATGTAATTGTTTGTTAGATTTTATATGTTATATTTATTTATATTGGAGAATAAAATAATTCAGTGATTTTGTTTGTTTATATTTATCATTTCTCATTGTTTCATAAGTTTATTTGATTTCGTTGTTTTAATTAATAAGATATATATGCTTGGTGATTTTAATAATTTAAAATAAAACGTAATGTTGTGATTAATAATAGATGATTAAGGATATTTTTATAAACAAATTTCATTTGAAAATCCTCACAGATCATTTTCGCCTTGTTAGACATTATTAAAGATAATATTTATTTGATTTTGTTGTTCAATAATTACATAATTTAAATACAGGGTATGGAAGAGAGAGGGAAAGAGAGAGAGAAAGAGAGAGATGTTAGAATTTGATTA
The DNA here is from genome assembly GCA_023678845.1 of Mischocyttarus mexicanus. Taxonomy (NCBI): domain Eukaryota; kingdom Metazoa; phylum Arthropoda; class Insecta; order Hymenoptera; family Vespidae; genus Mischocyttarus; species Mischocyttarus mexicanus. The sequence continues at coordinate 5,851 of JACGTP010001333.1, forward strand.
ATAAATCTTCTCGGAGATTGATCGACGTAGTAAATTATTTCGGATGGAAGCCAGCTGGTACAATAATTATCGTCGACAGTGCGTTAATTATTTAGATAAATCGTACCTCACATCGTAAATATTCCTATAAATTGTTCGTTCTACGTCCGGACGCTATTTGAATTCCATTAATTTGTGAATGTAGCGCTAATTTCGCGAATTGTCCATTTGCGAATGTGCGTGTTTGTTACACTCGTAGGCATATACGCGGATTACAGCAACAACCGACAACAATACTGACAGTAAGTTTCGTAGTAAACCGAAATTCATTCTAACGTGTGAGAGAAGAGATTCTCTCTCTCTCTCTCTTTCTCTTTCTCTCTGTTCTCTTTTACTCGTTGTGTACTTTACAACGCGATAAATTTGGAGAATTTCCAAATTTTTATCGATCCATAACTAAAACTTATTCGTTTTTCTTCTATCGTGTTGTCTGTTCAAGATTATACCCATTTTTCATTGATTAAATAAATTAGATTTTATTTATCATCGTTATATAGAATTTTACCTCGTTATTGATTAATAGTTCTGCAAATATATATATGAAAATAACAATTAGATGATATTGAAAATAATATCGTGAAAATACAACATTAGATAAATCTATTATAGGTAACTTGATAATTTATTTTGTTGAAATAAAAAAAAGAAAAATATACATTACTTCATTCCATTAAAACTTATTGATTCGTTCTTTTTTATTGGTACACTTGTAAAAATAAAATCGTTAAAAATAATATGTGTATCGATTATTCCTAATAACTTAAAGATCTAAATTTTTGTTTTAAATTAGAAAAAAAAAATAATTTCATTCTACCATATAAACAAAACGCGTAACATTTATTTACTTTTATTAACATTTTTCTGTATTTTTTCTTTTTCTTTATTCGCGGGTATCGTATAATAGCAAAATAAGATCGTAGGAATAAAATAAGAAAACCAAAAATACCAGGGGTTAAACTAATAGTCAAAACTTTAGCGTATTATAACGAAAAGAAAGTTTTTGGTATATATATAACCGTAGAGAAATTTTAGAAAAGAAAGAATAAAAGAATGGTTTTTCGTAGCGATATCGACGTGACATATATAAAATCGTGGTAGTATAGAGAGGGCTACATAGCTCGTGGCTACGTTTGGACTCGGTCCAGAGGACATTTCGCGAAGTCACATCTCGATTTGCTCGTAGTACAGATGCTAGACGAGAGAAAACTACGACGAAATTCTTTCAATCTCTTTCTTTTTTTCTCTCTCTCTCTCTATCTCTCTCATTTTTTTTCTTTCTTTTTCTTTTCTATTGTAGAGAGTGGGCATTGAACGTGGTGCGTCTCAACGAGCACTAAAAGCTTGCCTGGGCGCCATGAGGTCGTTCGTCCTTCATCGATCTAATATTTGTCTATCTCTCTCTCTCTCTCTCTCTCTCTCTCTTCTTTTTCTCTCTCTATCTCTCTTATTCTCATCATGATTTCATCGAATATTAAACGTATTCGTTCAAATATTTTATATTGTAAAATTTTGTCTCTCTTATTTTTCTTTTCTCATTTTTAATCCTAAGAATTTTAATTCTTAAGATTAAAATTTATAAATAATATAAATTTTCTTATATATATCGGGTTGGTGAAAAAAAGATGTGGGATTTTCTCATTGAATTCTGGCCAAAAATCCGATATTTTTTTTCCACCAACTCATTATTTCATTTGTTCGAGTTTTAAACCCCAAAACCGATTGAATTTTCTTTATAATCGTAAAATATTAATTGTAGTAAAAAAAATACATTACTTTTACATTTATTTCAAGCTAAAAATGATGGTTTACTTTTATTGGAAATAAGATTATCGAGATTATACTAATCTCCGATCGGGAAGTTTCAAACAAATCGTTACTTGATCAATTATTTAATGATCAATTAAGAAAGAAAATGTTATATTTAATATGCCTTCCAATGTTTATATCTTCTTCTTCTTTCTTTTCTTTTCTTTTCTTTTCTTTTCTTTTCTATTTTGATTAAATCTTATCTCGAAGAAAATTCATTGATCCTGTATTAATACAAATCGTACGACGAGATAGCGGCGGGTAGAAGGAAAAATTCTTGTGAATCGTTTCGGTTACTTCAAACTATTTATAAAAGTCGTACAATGTACGACAGGAAATAGGAAACGAGAGTAGGTGATAAAGGACGCCGAGGAAGTTTACTATGAAAAGTATCTGCAGTAGGATGCCAGAACGAGACCTTAAATTCGCGAAGGCGCCATGAAGTCAGACCCGAAAAATCCTGCGTCGGATCTTTTCCTATCTGAATTACATTTGTTATACGCACATATACATATATATATATACACACATATATGCATATACACTACATATGTAAAAACATATATAAAGTAATACTTACAAAAGTATGTACATGTATATATTAAGTTGGTGGAAAAGTATTGTTCAATAAACCAACGTTCTGAAGGTACGCTATTTTTTACGCAACCAACAATAAGAAATAAACAAATAATTATAAGATAAACCAAAAACAAACACACACGCGCGAATGTAGATTTAAAAAGACAAGAACAAGAATTATATAGATTTTAGCTCGTCAGAATTTCGGTTCGATGCTCTTGACTGCGAGGTGTGCTGCCTGTTAATGGCACGGTCTCGATCAGCATCGAAGTTCATCGAATCTTTCTCCCCCTCTCTCTCTTCCTCCCCATCGGTGTATTTTTTTCCTCGCGTTTTTACTAGTCCACGTGTGGGGATGTGTATCACGAGAACGTGAAAGAAGGAAGGGTGTGGGTTGGGAAGGAAGGTGGGGTGAGGTAGCAACTCGAGTTGGTGTATCAACGAGGAGTACTGGATTCGTTGTACAACGTGAGCCATTTTCCGAGAGAATGGATCTTTCTCTCTCTCTCTCTCTCTCTCTCATTTTTTTCTTCTCTTTCCACAGAGTTGCCTGAGTGCTCTCGTCAACTATATACTTTCCCTATATCCCTCCAAAACTCTCTCCCCTCTCATCCCCCTTTCTCTCTCTTTCTCTATGTTCTATCTCGGTACGGTTGACATGAGTGTCTATTTTCAACTCCCTTCTCCCCATTCTAAATCACGGAATACCAAGTCCTGTTTTCCTAAAGACTTGAAAGGTAGTGAAACGTTCGGTGGTTAGATGGAACGACTCAGGAAACATAAAGCGGAAGATAGAGAGACACTGTGAGAGAGAATAAGAGTAAGAGAGTGAGGTGGTGGTGGTCGTCGTTTGACGAGTAAATTGTCTTGTTTGATGTCAATGGTTGATACGACCCGAAATATCCTTCAAAGAGAACCAAGAAACGTTATACCCCCTTCAAAGCTTCTATGAAGATTATGAAGGAGAAAATGGGAGTTAGGTTGATACTTGACTTTATTCTACGACTTATATAAAACTCTCGGAGAAGGAAAAAAGAAAAAAAAAATAAATAAACGTTTTGCTTTAGTCGGGGATTTATTATTTGGAAACTCGAACGTGTCGTCTAGCAACTGTCGGGTGCACGCGACCCTCACCTTCCCCTCCCATCCTCCCTGCAACTCACATTGCATACATTCTACGATTTCAAAAGGTTTATTCTACTTTATATACCCTCCCCCTTTTGTTTTTCTTTTTTTTTTTAACTTTCTCTTCTATTTTAAACACACGAAGTCGCGAATAGGGTGGTTATATCTCTTTGAAACTAATCTACCATCTTGATTTCATCTTATCTTTTTTTCTCTTCCATGGGAACTACTACTTCGTTATTTGGATATACGTTTCACTCTGATTTACATTATACACGAGATATATATATATATCTTTCTCACTCTCTCTTTTCTTTTTTTCATTATTTCTTTTTCTCTTTGTCGTTTATGGTGGAAACGTATGAATGTTGGAATGTACGACGAACCTATTCGTCGTCATTACGTTCAACCATCACTCGTCCCGTCAACAGAGAATATCGAATAAACCGATCATCATCTAGCTTGGTAATATACGCGTGATATAAGTTTTCAACTTAAATATATTGGTACGGGGAAGGGGGTTACTAGTTTTTGTATTATACGATGTTTCTACGACAGTGTTTTTTCTTTCAACGTCTTTGGAGAATTGGATAAAATCCTTTTTAGAACGATGGAACGTGATAAGAGTTTTTAAATGCAAGTACAATCTCTCATTCTACATATATTTTATTTCTTTTTTATTTTAACGTAAGCGCGTCGTACGTTGTACGATATTTAGTTTTTTTTTTTTTTAATTACATTTGTTCGTAAAATATTAAACGAATTTTTAAAACCAACGTTTTATTATTTAGTTTTTAAAGATTAAATCACAAAGTCTTTTGAAATAATATATATTTTATTTGGAAAAGTAAAATTAATTATTATTAAGCGAATAGTTTAGTAAAAATAATTGGTCACTGTATTTGAAGTATTTTGCTTTTTTTATTATATTTTTATTTCATATAAATAATTGTTTAAAATAGATTTAGTAATTTTTAAATTAAATCTGTTAAACGAAATCCTCGTTGAATCATATAATATTATTTGTTTCAGTATGAAATTATTGTTATATTAATTATTTCTTTTGTTTTTTTTTTTTATTTCGTACAAGACAAATTTACATAAGACGACATTTTTTATTCTTGTAAAGAACCTAATCGACCTTGTTACTGAAGAATAATTCGTACACTTATACGTCTCCTTGATGTTAACCTTTTCTTTTTTGTAATAACAATGAAAGCTTTCCTCTACGTTCTTTCTCTTTTCTAAAAACAGAACCTTTGAAAAGTTTTGAACAAAGAAAAGAAGAATAAGAAAAAAATAAGAAAAGAACAAAATTCGAACTCGAAGACTCTCGTAGAAATCTCGAGGAAGCCCGTTAAACCGCTTTCTACACTTGACACTCTTCACCTGCAAATCGTTCGAACGTGTCACGAGAGCTTTCCTTGTTCCTTGATAAAGTTCATAAGACAACAGAAAACTACACACACATACAAGCCCACCGATCAAAATAATTTAACCAAATTATACAAAAAATCATCGAAAGTGGTCCAGTTTTCTTATTGTTAGTATTATATTACAAGTAATTGATCGTTCATTTCCAAAAAAATTCATAATTACGTTCAATCCTACCCTGTCATTCATCGAAATAATTTTTTTATTTATGCTGAACATATTTGATTGGTGGAAAAAAAA
>JACGTP010001334.1:0-11069 GCA_023678845.1 Mischocyttarus mexicanus
TTAATATAATCATCATTAAAGATTGGTAGCTATATTCTTAGTATCCGATCAAAGGAAAAATATAATACATTGGGTAATTTTATTAAATTTACATTTGTACAAAATATTAATGATTATGTCTTCTACTATTTTTATAATTACTATGTTTAGAATAATCGCTTGAATGACTGTTACTAGAATGACTTCTGTTTTTATAAGATTTGTGATCTTTATGATGATCGCGTCTATTATTTTCATGATCACGATGATAGGGATGATTTCTTCTAGAATGTCTTTCATCACGATGATTATCAATTTTATTATTGTAGGTAACAGTGTTCGGTGCTACATTCATAGATAGCATATCCGAACCTGCATTTGGCATAAAGTTTCCTATAAATGTTTGTTGACCCAAATTAAGCAAATGATTCAAATTAAAAATATGTTCCTGTCTTCTTTTTTCCACTTGGGGTGAATCAATATTATTTCTTGTTTTCATGTTGATGGGTCGATTAAATAGTTTAGTCCCACTAAAAAGTACCAAAGCGTAGGATACAGAACTAACATGTTTATATGTTACAAAACCGTAACTTCTTTGCTTCCCATCACGATCTTTAGGTATTGAAACTCTTTGTATTGGACCACCCTGTAACAAATAATAGATTTAATTTAACATATAATATTAGGTTGGGGGAAAAAAGAAAGCCATTATTTTCAGCTTGAAGAAAACGTAAAAATAATGGATGTCTTTTTCCTTAACCTAATATAAACACACATTATATTATTATTCCTCTGTAATATATATCTCATAAAGTATCTATTATCTAATAAAGTAGAGCAAAATATAACTGGCTAACTTGTAAAAACAATTCATAGAGAATATCTTCTGTAACTTGATCGCTTAAATTTCCACACCATACAGTACGCGTATCGTCATCCATTTTTGTAATGTTGTTTATTTTTTTTTTTTTCAGAAAAATTCCAAAATAAATATTATTTTTTCATAAGAATCATAAGATGTCCACAAACCAAATAATATTAAATAACAATTGCTATATATACTCATAAATTTTTCTTCATGGATAAAGATATAAATTAATAATAATGCGATAATGCATCGGCCCTTAGATTGAACCCGCCAACAGCCAATCAGGAGTTTTGATCAATTAATGGGATATATTTCCGTTTTATCATATAAATTATATACAAAGTTAAATATCAAACAAATTAAATTCTTTAAAATAAAGAAATGTGTCGTTATACCTAGATTAAACTATTATGAAATAGTTTTGATAATAACGAATAAAAAAAAGAAAAAAAAAGGAGAGCTAACTCGTCGCTGATTGGTTCATAGAAAATTGTAATAAATTAGATCATCCAATCACTGAAGACTCGACGCGAGCACGTCCATGTTGTGTCGAATAATGGTTATTCGCCATCATTACGCTAGTTTACATTTTCATAAGTGCATATTCAAGATAGTGATTCCTTCGATACTACACAGATCAGTTTATATAATTTCAATTCTTTTAAGGTTAAATAATATAATCAAAAATCTATATTTCAATATAAAATAGTTCTTGATTCATTGGGCTTACATTAATATTAGGTAATGTATATTTTTAAACATATTTCCTTGCGAAAATTGTAAATGTATTAAATTAACGAGTTGCGTCTATGCATAAATGTATTTTACTATAAAAATTAAATTATCTTCATACTGCGTGAGAACATTGTTTGATTACTCGATTGTATTGACATCTTGATACAAATAGAATATGATATGTCTTGTATGATAATGAATAAATATATTTAATATTTTAATAAAAACATATTATATTGGGTTGGCAACTAACAAGAAGAACTTTAGTGATTCGGTTTTAGATTTCGCTTAAAATTGCACGCAACTAGTAGATCTTGATTAGTACTATATTATGACAAATTGGTAGGTGCTAGCTCTCAATCGTTTTTAAAATATCAGCCATTAAAATTTAAATAAAAAGTTGAACACGTGTATATACCTGTTTATTGCCTCTCTTAACACAAGCTACAGGTAGCCAAGCTGGTAAGGGTACTACAGACTTGTTACCGTGGTGTCGCGTGTCTAGCTGCTCTGTTCCAAATTTCTTTTTTTTTTTTTTTTTTTATTATTGTCAAGTACGTTATGTTTACTTTTATTTTTTCGTATCTTTCCACAGTATGTTATATTTTTGTTTTGAAAAATATAATGATAAATATTTTTATTGATTCATGTATTTTATAAAACCTGTCTTTTAAAACTGTTCTTTTTATATTTTTTTATTTTTTAAACTGCTTTATTTTATAAAAGGTGTCAAATTTTATTTTATTTTACAAAACGTGATCAAAAAGTAAACGAAATGCACTTTTTTCATTATATGTTATTTAATTTTAATTATTAATTATATTACTTATGCGTAATAATTAGGTTTTATTTTTCTCAATTTTTCGTAATGTTTGCAAATAAAAAAAATTTGTCAGGATAAAAATACTTTAACGGCCGATATTTTAATAACGATTAAGAGTTAGCAACTGCCAGTTGGTCTCAATATAGTACCAATCAAGATCTATTATATGAGTTGCGTGCGATTTTAAGCGAAATCTAAAACCGAATCACTCAAGTTCTTGTAAGTGATTGAGGATTTCTTTAATAGGTAGTCTTAACACATTATTTTGTTTTGTCAATGCATTCGAAACACCTAATCTATATTCTGTATTTCGATTCTGCAATTTTTTACTTGCCAACCCAATATCTTAAATGCAAGGGATTAGTACAAAGTGATATATTAATTATTATATACTTATTCTGCTTTTATATTTTTCTGTGTAACATTTTTAATACGAAGTATTGCATTATATTTAATATAGATATAATGAATATTTTAAATAAGTGTTGCAATCTATTCAATATGGATATAATAATGAGTAATGTTTATTATTTAATGTGGAAATAATATTGAGTATTGCTTATTATTTTATGTAGATATATTATAATGAATATTGCATTTTACATAATACGGATATAATGCAAAATATTACGTTTTATGTAGGATGTATATGACAATAAATATTACAAAAAAGATAATATTGATAAAATGCAGAGTAATGTTAGATTCTTGAGAACATTACACCAAGTAGGTGTTATTAAAGTTATGCAAAAAATTTTATCCAGAATTTCATTTTAATTAGTTGCATAATGTTATGATTAACTAACTTACTGAGTGTTAATTAATAAATAAGAAACTGATAAAAGGTTAATCCACGTTTACATATTTGTTTATCTTTTCTTCTTTTCTTGTAGCAATGAAGAAAAGTGATTTAGGTCATGGAAGTAACGACGAGAAGCGAAAAGATCTATCTAGAGACATAGTTCCTCATCATTCAAGACTCGAAGAAGAAAAGCTAAGGCGAAGACGAGAATGGATGATACAACAAAAACGTCAAAGAGAACACGAAGAGCTGAAGAAGAAAAAAATATTAGAGTACGAGATGAAACGTTCTCGCCAAATTGGCGCAAGTAACAGCAGAGGAAGATCGATGAAGGAAAGGGATACCAAAACTAAAACAACAGATAGAACTTTAGATAAAGCACCTGTACAGAAAACTGCAGCTACGACTTCCAATTCTTCGGTTATGGCAGAAAAGTGAGTTTAACTGTTACTATACTACCGAATACGAATATTGGGAACTGACATGGAGGCGGAGTCACTATATATAGATATACAACATGGTCTCCTATAAACACGCGATTAATTATGTATATATAAACTGTATTTAGTTTTTTTTAAGAAAAAATGACAACTCCTAAAAATATTTGGGATTAGGCAGGTACTAATCCTGCCCAACGTAAATTTATAGAAGAAGAGAGAGTTTTCAGTTTACAGTTCTACTTACAGAGCTCTATTTCAAAAATCTTTCTAATCTTGCTTGAATACTTGCTTTCTTGTTCACTTTACAAGGCAAATAACATGAAGGAACTGCATTTTTTTTTTAAAAACCTTTTCTTACCATTAACATCTGAAACAAAATTCATTTAACTATAAAAATGTTCTGCTTTTTCTAAGTCATTTAATACTTTATCTGCAAAGAAATAATCACTTTTCTTGAAGTGCCTCAAGCAAACTTTGTTATTTTCGTATTATTACTAATTTTTAATACTATTTGCCAAGTTTTGTGCGCATCAATCTTCTCGTAGTTGCCAAAGATGTTCTGCCTGTAGATGATGCAACTATTTGGGGGTAAAAACTGAGTGATAAATTTCGATCTGCTCTGCTGTCACAACCTTTCATTACACATCGGTCTCTGTTGTTCCTCGACTGTCGAATTTCAAACGCTCCGATCTCCGTAATAATATATAATTTTTCATAAATAATTTATTTCTTTTACTTATTTTTCCTATGCTTACCCAGGTAAAGCGTAGCTTATGATATTTCACAATTTTGGCTATGAGATGGCACATTACCAGTGTCAGTTCCCAATAAATTGATTAAACGCGTTAAGCATCTTGTTTCCCCCCCCCCCTCCCTTCGGGAAAAAACTGGCTTTAGGCTTTCTGTTTATGCTGTAATGATCTCTGGGTATAAACTGGAAGATTGATCATTTTGTATAGGCGACGTTGTTTTCTATTTGAATAAAAACTTTCAGGAAAGTAGGATAAAGTTTAACCAGTTAACTGCGATGGACGAATATACTCGTCATGCGTAAAAAGTAAGGACTATTAGCTATTTAAATCGTAGTTTTTGTAAAAAAAAAAAAAACATTCTCAAATTTCATGTTTGTTAGAATTTTTTAAGGTCAGGCAGAAATAAAACAAACAAATAAAAAGTATGGAAAATTTAGGATAAACTCATTAATCCCTGTATGCACTGATTGAAACATCTTATCGGTTCGAATAATTATTTTATTTATGTGCGATGATAATGTTGTTTAGATGTTAGTGTAAAAGTGGCAAAACAAAAGTTAGAAAGCTGATTAATAATTGAATTCCTTCAGGGATGGTCAGTCATTGATCAAATGTGTGTCGCTGACTAGATGCTGAGCCCATTGATGGTTGCTGTTCCGAAGTTACCTAACTATCGAGTGATATAACTGCTTGATTAATTGTTTAATATTAGAACCATGTCCTGACATTAGACAAAAATTGGCAATTTTATAAAATAAATCCATATTTTTGATTAAATATTTTAGAAATGACACTTACTCTATGATTGACGAGTATACTCGTTATTTGGATAGTCATCTTGGTCTTATTTAGGTTCATTTTTTCATTACTTCTTTTATAACTCTCAGATGGCCGTCCCTACTTGATTGGAAAGTTATATGAATAGAATACTAAAGCATAGTATGCTTACCACTTAACGTGTTAAATGTAATTTATGTTTATTAATCTCTTTCCGTACTTTAACGAATCTGATTCGTGGTGAAGATTTTGGTCCAAACATAAATATCACAAGCAAGGGTTGCGAACAGATAGTTGAGCCAAACGTAAATATAACAAACCAAGCTCTGTTGTTCGACAGTTCTCGAGCATCAGTCTTGTCTGTTTAACGCGCGTTGTCGTTTACCGCTTGGGTCGAATTTCGTCGAGTAAAATGGTACTGGAAGGGATTAAAAAATTCTAATTATACTCCAATTAATTTGGAAAAAAAAAAATATACTAATTTTGAATATTTAGATTGGATACTTCAAGCAGTCGTGGTTCAACTACCATATTTCAAGGCCCTGAGGGAATTAAAATAAGCGAGGAAGAACTACACCGAATAAAAGTAGATATCTGTAGAAATTTGACTGTGAAAACGCCACAGAGCAAATTAAATCGTGACATTATTAATCCGGAGGATGTTGTCATAATAAGAAGAAATGGTAAATTATTATATAAATATATATATACATATATATATTTATCTATATATATTATTTTATTAGATTTATTTTTAAAGACAAATTATCAACAAAAAGAGAAATACTATTATGTTTAGCTTCAATATACATGTAGTTAAATATATTCTGGTCTATTGTTCCATAGGTAAGATAGCAATTTCTAAAATGTATATATACAAAGTGATAAGTATATATTTAATCGTGAATACATATGTATTTCTATGCTTTAGTATTTGAATCAACATTTTAATTATTACTTGGTTTTAACAATACGGTCCGTCAAAAAAATATTATTTCAAAGAAAAATAATATATTAGGGATATATATATTAGGAAATTATTTTTATTCTTTATCATCTACATCAACTTGAAGATATTTATGATCCAATAATATTCAACTATGAAGATACCAGAAGTTATATTATGCTATTTTAATTAAAATGCTGCTTTTGCTTATATATATATATAAATATATATATCTCTGCATTCGTAGGTAATTAATTACTGTTTATCCATTCAGGATAAAGAATTTTCTTCAAATACAACGCTGGATCGTGATTTGTATGCAATGCGTTACGTGTAAGCAACATTTTATAAATATTATTATCGTTGTAATTAATATTATGCTTTGCTTATAATATTTCACTTCTGCTTGCTATTCTTATTTTTTTTTTTGTATTTCACACGTTTTTTTCTTTTGTAGTTTTTCATTATTTGTAATCATTAATCTTTGATCAATTTGAAAAGATAATATAAGTTTTCATAGATGTTTATATTTAAACAAATTTTTTTTTGATATTTAACAATCAAAATTTTTGAAATTTACAAATATCAAACACTTAATCTAAAAATAGAAAAGAAGGAGAAAGAAAGATATTCTATATATTTTTATATTTTTCATTATAGTTTTATTCGATTTTAATATTACAATTGATAACTTATATGCATGGTTTAATAATTTTTAATAGAATGGTAGTGTGGTGGTACAATATCAGCTAGAAGATCATTTGTGCATGACAAGATATTTTTTTAAGAAGGATATTAACACTCCCGATATTTTGTTTCAATCAACTTGAAGATTATTTATTAAATTAGGATCCTACAAAATTCGAAACATTATTTAGCAGTTTAAAATAACTACTTAAAAAAATATAAATATATATAAGTTCTTAATTTGGGAATTAATTGCTTTTCATTTAGTATTAGTATTTTGAAACGCGTTACGGGTCACAAATTTTTAAATATTCTTCTTTAAAAAAAAACAAAACGTCTTATTTTCACTTTTTAAAAATTAACCGGCCCAATTAACTAATAACAAAGTTTTAGTGTGCGATAATGAAAAAAGTGATATATTATTATAAATATTATTATATCGTTTGTATATTGGTTTGTAGATTACAAAAAAAAAAGAAACGTGAAAATTATTCTTTTAAACTATGTTCTGTAGAATTAATTACATATGTTCATGAAAGTTAATAAAGTTAATTTAATTAAAATTATATTTTTTTATAAACTGAAATATATCATCATTGAAGATAAATGTCTCTGAAAATCTTTTAATATTGATGTTAATAATGGTGCAGTGGTCTTTATTAATATATTGTGAATTTATTTAAAATCTGTGCTTTCGACAGTGTTAAAAGTGATATTTTTTAATAATTTTTTATATTTCATCCGGAAGATCGTCAAAATGAAAATATCGATAATCAAGATCTCTTTTATGTTAATCATAACGTGTAAACTTAAGATTGATTTATATTTATGTGTATATGTATGTAAAACTCATAATGTTATAAAATATTAAGAAAAATTAATTATTACGAATAAATAATTATTTATAATATAATATTAGCGTAATGACCTAAAGAAAAAAAGAAATTAATAACATAAACAGTGAACGAAAGAATGTTTTTGTTAGTAAGAAAGATAGTAAGAAATATTACAGTTAATCAAACTGTAAACATTATAAGAAAACATGTAAAACAGAGTTGTGGATAAATTTATTTCAAATATCTTTTTATAAAATATTAACAACGCATTGAAATTATGAAATGACACGAATTTACAATGATATATAGTATTGCTTTAAAATGATCAGGTGCCCATCGCTTGCATTTCATTCGCTATAGTAATTTTGCTTTATATAAAAAATATTATAATATTATTAGAACAGCTAATTGTTTTTTTTTTGCATGTGTCACTGAGCAGGAGAAGGTTCTAAGCCCATATTTGAAAGGGAAGAAATACAGAATACTTCCAAGAAAGTTGAAGAAATCAAAGAACGTCGTACAGTGATGACTGTTGAAAGTGGAGACACAGGTAGATTATATAAATAAGCTAATATAAAAACATTAGTGTGTGCAATACTTATCAATAAGTACGCACGAGAGAAGTGAAATTTTTTACCATTATTTATTACTAGGTATATTTAAAAAGATAAGATTTTAATACGCATTGTTCTCTATTACTTGCAGACTCTCATTTCATTTCTCCTTTATATTAGCGTAGAATAAATTTTTATCGAATATAATAAATGTGTTTGGCATCGTGTAATAAGTTTCACTTCAATAATTGTAAATCTTTTTAATGCAAAATTTTTTTTACATTTAAACATTTTTCATCAGGTAATAGATCGGAATCATATAGAAGACGTTCTTCATCTCCTAATTTATTAAGACATCATAGTAGACGTTCTTCATCTCCTCGACGTTCCAAGTATGTAATACGATTACTACTAATATGGGTATACTAATTAAATATTAGTAATAAATATCAAATTTTGATATGGATATGAGAGTAATGGCATTTAATTTTCGAATTAATATAATTTAATGTATTCTAAAGAAGTTTATTATTATCATATACATTAAATATAGTTTTGTCATTCGTTAATTAAATAACATTACTTAAAAAAATTATGTCAAGTATTGCAATATTTATAAGCATTATTTAGAGTATTTCTTAACTGTTTGAATTTAGAGCAATACCCTCGTGCTCTTCAAAATTCTTGTTGAAAAGACCCCCTCCCCCCACACACACACACTTCGTTTGATCATCAAGGACAATTGATTGCATACTATGATTCTAACACAGCCAACGAACCTAAATTTAGAAAAGTTTGCCAGTAATCATATTAATAAAGAAAAGAATACAATAACATCGTTTAGATTTTCTCGATATAAACTGAAACACACGCTATTGCACAGCTTGGGTCTTTTCGACAACAATTTCCTAAGAAGTCTTTGGACTAGATCGTTTAAAAAGAATATTGAAAGTTTGCAATAGAAAATAATATAATTTTAATATGTAGAAAAGATTAGACATATTATTAAAGGATACAATTTGGCAAAACAAAATTAGAAAAAGAAATTGTAGCCTAGCATTAATACTTTTGTTTAGATTTATTTTATTTTTTCTTTTTTTAATTATTTTTTTATGATGCTTTTTCTCATTTTTTATTTTTTATTAACGCAATCTTTTCTTATTTTTTTTATGGCTTAATAGGCTAGCTATTCTTTGTAAGCACATTCTTCTAACGCATATAATATATTCAATCTTTATTCTTTTAATTATCGTAATCTATCTATGCATTATATTTTGCATTTATAACAGAATTGCAATCACATATTGTAGAGAGAATATATATATAATATATAATAATATATAATAATATAGATAGTAATTTTAAACTTAATATATATTCCTGGTTATATATATCGAAATATATTGGCAATTATAGGAAAAATTAATAGTTTACTCGTCTTTGATAGTCATTAGTATTCATCTAATCGTCTGTTCTTCGTGTTTACTCTCCTTTGTATCTTTCGTTTACGATTCGGTACACTTCTTCATTTCTTTTATTCTTTTGTCGTCTATTCGTCCACCGTCGACTATTCATGTACATTCTTCTCAACTTGTCTACTTCCGTTTAACGTTAACTTCTAACGTCTAAATTAGACGGTACTCATCTAACGCGCAATGTTGACATTCCTTCTATACATTTACTGTCTAACTTTAACTTCTAATGTCCAACCCATCGAATTAGCGCGATTTCTCAAAAACCAATCAATCAGTCATGCATCAACGTGTTAACAAATCACTCACACGCATGCTCGCTCTCATACATTCTCTCTCTCTTTCTCTCTTTTTTTCACTCTTATTCGACATTTTAACGATTATTACAATATTTTACTAATGTTTTATCTATACGTACACTTTTGTATAGATATCGAGCATAAAAAATGTCTAATAGACATAGTACACTTAGAAGAGTAATGACGTGATGTACACCACATGTTGATGTGATGAAAAAATCACATTGAGACTGATTTTCCTATTTTTTCACAACTAATCATATTTATTACAGTAATGGTTTAATAAATTGTAAATATGAAAATTCCTTGATGCCTAACTGAAAATTAAGAGCGCATTTTAATTTTATTTTTTGCACGTTTTCGATTTGTGTTATTATCATTTGTTTTGTTCTAGCTTTACTAATGCTTCGGAAGATTTGCAGAAGTGCCTGGATGAACAATTAGTATATTGAATTATGTATGATTTTTTTTACTTCCCTTTAATCATCATACTGATCATGCTTTAGAGGATTACTTCTTCCGTTTCTCTTAAATGAGTAGAAGGCTAAAATTTGAATATGATAAGAAAAATACATAATTTGTTTTTACTTGCAATATACCCATAGCACAAGCGCATCGCTTTTTACAATTTTATATTGCATTGCTTATTTATTATTGTATTTATTCATCAAATAATATACATCATTACGCATTCAATACATATTTATTATACAAATAATAATTCAATGTATATAACTATCTTAAAGAGTAATATTACGAGGTAAGTTGTATACGCGGTAAAGCTTATATTGTAAATATATTTACATTTGCTGTCCTTTTTCATTATATTACATATTACAGATAATAATTAATTTTAAAATTCATTCTTTTTTTTTTTTTTTTTTTTTTATTAAATATATATATATTATTTCTTTTTATATTTTTCTATAAAAGGTACAATTAAATAAATATGCCTCCATAGAAGATTCACACTTTAATGAAAATATATGTGCATGATCTTTGTGGCATATAAATGTTTTGTTTAAATCCATGTAAAAATTATAGAATATTTGTACAAGGATTAAGAGAGGTACAAGGTTTCTTTTTTTTTTATTTAAAG
>JACGTP010001335.1:0-11054 GCA_023678845.1 Mischocyttarus mexicanus
TATTCTACTCTACTATATTCTCTCTTCTTAACTATATTTTCTCTTCTTCCAAGTGCATGTATGCTCCTTTCTTATATATGTTCTTATCTCACGGTTCACACCTCAGCATTTTTAGCAAGCTAAACGTTATATGATACCAATCGCCTACTTAGGTTTGTTGCCACGCGGCATTGCACGCCCAGGAGCTCAGTGTTTCGCTACGCCAGCAATTCAGAAATATTTAATAAGTATTTAGGTAACTGTTTCGAAAATTCCTTTATGTATTATAATTGATATTTGATACGTCACGCGGGCAATGATCTCATTGATAAATCCATGTCTCACGTGCGATGCTTTCACCAATGGCCCAGCCATTATGTTACACCACTGGACATAGCATCGCTCGTGAGCTAGTTTACTACTGCGAAGAAAATAATATAGATAAATGTGGCGTGACGTCACATATATATATATGTAAGCGTTGTGCGCATGATTCTGGATCCTTGACTACGGGGTTTATGGAAAGGAAAGAGTAAATAGAAACAATAGAAAATACGACACAGACTTTGACAGATATATAATAATTTATAAGATTCATAATTAATTAAAGTTTGTAGAATTAAAGATATAGAGAGCTAGTTGATGATAATAATAATTGTTAAGAGTATTAAGATATTTAGGGTATTAAAGAGATCCGTGAAGCAATAGCTTTGATTGTTGATTCGTTTTATTTTAGGTTTGTATAAAATTTAATTGCTTTGAAAATATTTTAATTATGTAAGAAACTAATAAAACGTTTTATTTTAGACGAATCTAATCGTGTTGTTTCCACTGATTATTAGCCATTATTATATATATATATATCAATGGTCCAAAAAAAAAAATTTTTTTATTTTTTCAAAGTCCTTTCTTCTAAAAAGTTTCTTTCATGTACAAAAAAAATTCTTCTAAAAGCGCAGTTTGATATGTTAACTCTACATCGAGCCCAATGAATTTTCATTTTTCTATTTAAATAACACGTAAAAAATTCTTTTTTCGTTTTCTTCGAGTAAAACTATAAACAAAAATTTTTTTTTCTATTTTAATGCATATATTTTTTTAGAACATTTGATTTTCTACAAAAAAGCTTTAATATAGTGTTGGCCTAATCCTAACGAGTAAAAAATTATCAAGCTTCGAACAGAACGGAATGTAAGAGAAGAATAAAGGATATGGGGTGTGCAATTGTTCTTCAGAAAGTAGTTATTCCCATTTTCACAAGATGATATAAAAAGAAAGATGAAACGAAAGATTAGATGAAAAGAAATAGGTTGAGGATAGTAAAATCAAGAGGCAAAGAATGAGATTGTAGATAGAAGAAAATAACTACGATTGTATGAGAATGCAAAAATCGGTGAAAGTGAGTTTATACCAATCGGCTAACTAACCTGTATATTCGTGTGTACATATACGTGTGTGTGTGTGTCATAAAAAGCATAGTAGAAAAGAGCACGCACAAACAAAGTCATGTAAACAATAGATGTTTAGAAAAACTGAGAAATAGATCGGTAGTTGAGGGGGTAGTGAAAAAGGATTAAGAAAAGGGTTGTAAGTATATTTTACCGTTCACATGAGACGACAAAGTTAAGAGGTTTTAGTTTTAAGTGTATAGGTGAGTTCATGTTAATATATGGACCGTCTATTTTAAAAGTGGTGTTAGTCCATTTTTTTAAAAATGATTTATGACGTAATTTACGCTTAATTTAGTGTAAACTTTTTGTTTATAACTAGTAAGTATTTAATATCCTTAAAAATGCCTATGCTTTGTTCAATTAAAAATTGGCCGGTAAAAGAAATTGCGTAACCATTGATTATGAAAGTTGTGTAAGTCCAATTTCCAAAGACAAGTGGCGGTGTTAATGGCCACAAGTAGCTTCATAATTGTTTTATTTCACGTGCCAAAAGGTACTATTTTAACACTTTACCGACCGGTAGTCGATTAATCGACTTTTTTCCCCATTGCTTACCGACCGGTAGTCGATTAATTGACTTTTATCTCACGACGCTTACCGACCGGTAGTCGATTATTCGACTTTTCTATTTTATGGTAGATTCAAAGAGATTAAACTGCAAGTAGCAAGTAATTAACAAGTGGCAAACAGTAAGCATTTTTTATTTTGTATTTAGATACTCGTTCGTTTGCTCTAATAGCACCCATATTTTTATGCAATTTTTAAATTTTTATACAGTTTGTAGTCTTCACAATGAATGAAAAGGATAGTTTTGGCGAGTTTTATCTCGACGATCTCTTAGATTGTGTTCATTGCACTTCAGCAAGTAGTAGTGATGACAAAAGTAATAGCAGTAGTATAATAATTCGATAGCGACGTTCTGTATTACCACTAATATACAGTGATTCCGAAGACGACGATATAAATAATAACGTTGAAGACAACCCTGGTACATGGTCGACAAACAAGACCATAATTTTGGAACCTTTAGCATTAATTTCATTGAAATAAAAGATTGTTGATGTGAGGTGGATTAAATAAATTATGGTGGGATAATAAACCAAAAATAAATCTTTAATATTAATACTATATAAACTTCTTACATCCTAAAGGTTACGACTGCTCTCTACCAACTAAACGTGAACACGCATGCTACCTATACTGTGGCGCCCTACCATAGGCTCTTACACACGCACTCACACACACTCATATATATATACATGTAACGTACCAGCATACATAGATTATAGTATAAAGGTATTATACTCAACAAAGATTTGATTAAATTAGGTTGTTTTATAATAGCACAAAGCGTATAATTTTACCAGAGAATAAGAAAAGCGCATACATTCCCACGCGACAGTCTAAAAGCCGAAACCGAGCCGGTGTCTCGGACGATCTGCGGCTGAGTGGCCAGTGAGATAAGAAGGGCATAGGATTCTTGAACCGCTACCGGTCGGTAAAGTGTTAAGTTAGTTATTTGATTTTCCTCCATAAATGGATAATTTCATATTCACATCAGATAGTGATATAGGTAAGAAGAAATAGTTAATCAATGTTATTTTTTTGACAATATTATTTTATGGCAATTATTAATATCTATTTTATTTCATTTTAAATAAATTTACACAAAAATAAGAGCCATGAATAATAAACAAAAAAATAATTTTTAAATTAAAAGATGAAGATAATTCCACTATGAGAAACAAATTAATGGTAAAATTAAGGTAATTGATCTGAAATTTTTATTTTCCGGACATTCGTATCTTTCAAACGATGCAGACTTTGATATCATAGAAATGGCATTACGAAAAAAGTATTTCCTGTATACACCACAAGATTATTATGACGTTATGAACCAATGTAGACAACATAATAAATTTATTTTACACAAAATGAAACGAGAGAATTTCGTTTCAACAAAAAATCTACAAAACGCAATTAAAAAACAGATAAGAAGAAACACTAATAAAGAAAAAGTAAATTGGTTTCCAATATGATGGATGAGATTTTGCACAAGTGCACCGTATACTATTTTATATAAAACAACAATGGAGGACACAAAATTCAAGACTGTAAATTTATCACCAACATGTCAAGGAAGACCGCCAAAATTTCAAAAAATCGCCCTGGTGCTTTTGAATCACGATAACAGGTCTATTACATAGGAAAAATATAAGGATATGTAGCAGCTATTACCATATATACCTCCTGAGCATCATGAATATTTCAAAAAACTGCTACATAAAAAGCATAATTAATTAATAATATCAATATCTTATTTCAAAATTGAAATTAAATGACATTTACAATTGACTAATTATGAAAGTGGTGTAAGTCCATTTGCAACTTAAAAATATATATTATTTTAGTAGCATTCGCCTAAAAGAAATTTATTTAATCAAATTACTTATTGATAAGTAAGTACAAACATTCCCAGATTTCACATAATTAACCTATATTTTAAATTGTCAGACTTGCTAACATTTAATTTTCTCGAAACGAAAAAAAATGGACTTGCACCATTTTAAAAATAAACGTCCCATATATTTTATTATATAAAACAAACATTTTTTTTTTTTTAAATGGTCGCCGTACTGGCAAATCTTCTGAGACCTTCACGGTGGGAGGCATGAAACGGTGGGATTTTTAGCGTTTGGAATACTAATCAGAAGTAAAAAAAAATGGTGTAAGTGTGTTCACAAAACATAAATATTCTAGTTAAGCCAGCAAAACTCAAAAAAGTAAAAAAATTGTATATTGGTACGCATCAGAAAAAGAAGTCCCCTTTTTATCCCTTTTTTTCGATAGTTTTTGAATTAATAATAGTAGTTCTTGAAAATTTTATTAAAAGTTTGGAGGCTTAACATAGATTAAATCAGAGAAGATGTTTGCTAAATTTTATTAGAATCGGTTAAGGACTTTTTGAGATATCTTTCCCGCCAATTTTAAAAAAGCTGCTTCAAGAAAAACGCGTTTAAAGTTTTGACTCACAGAAACTATGATTGCAGCGTCTTACTAACTGTTTAGCGATTCCAGGCCCATATAGTAGTCTCTCGGTGTGCTCAGAGAACTCGATCTTCTTCCTAAACTCATCTTGACGTGCTTGACGAGCTTTTTTTATGGCTATTTTTCCGCTCCGATACAGACTCAAGAGTGCTCGAGAGCAGAGTTGAAACGGACCATTTAACGAGTTATAAATCAAAAAATTTTTTCTTTTTTCTTTTATTATTATTATTATAGAACATACAATCAATTCTCGACGAGAATTATAAGTACTTTAGACTGGCGTGGTTTAATAACATAAATTATAAATAAAAAAGACATACAATGGTAAGTGTAAATACATTAGACTCACATAATATTACGATGTCTTAAATCAACCGAATCTATTATTAAGATCAGAAGGGTAGAACCTTTTTAGTCTTCGTACTAGTTCATTAGTTTCCAGTAAATTTTTTGCTAGATAGTTGAGATGTTTGGCTAAACGGGAATTGTAGCGTTCACTGAAGTTAGCAATGTCTTCTACTATTATAGATATTCCTAGATTTTTATGAATTCTTTCGTTTGTTACGTACCATAAGGCATTGCGAATGTTCCGTAAAGTTTTTGATTAAAACCTCTGAAAAATCTCTATATTTGAACATAGTTCCCCATAGTTGAATTCCATATGTCCATATGGGTTTTAGAATAACTTTATAAATAACAAGCTTCTTTTCCAGCTCTTACTTAGATGATCTACCAAAAAGCCAATAAATTTTTCTCACTTTTTCCTTAATGTGCTTTATTTTGATTTGGATGTGTTGCTTTCACGTTAGCCTTTTGTATAGAATAATGCCTAAATATTTGATCGAGTCCCTAGTAGGAATATTTACCCCATTGATGACCACAGGAAGACACGTGCCTCAATGCAATGTGAAGGTTACATGAGCTGATTTACTTTCGTTAATATTTATTCGCTATTTTTGACACCTTTTTTCCAGTAAGNAAACGGACCACTTAACGAGTTATAAATCGAAAAATTTTTTCTTTTTTCTTTTATTATTATTATTATAGAACATACAATCAATTCTCGACGAGAATTATAAGTACTTTAGACTGGCGTGGTTTAATAACATAAATTGTAAATAAAAAAGACATACAATGGTAAGTGTAAATACATTAGACTCACATAATATTACGATGTCTTAAATCAACCGAATCTATTATTAAGATCAGAAGGGTAGAACCTTTTTAGTCTTCGTACTAGTTCATTAGTTTCCAGTAAATTTTTTGCTAGATAGTTGGGATGTTTGGCTAAACGGGAATTGTAGCGTTCACTGAAGTTAGCAATTTCTTCTTCTATTATAGATATTCCTAGATTTTTATGAATTCTTTTGTTTGTTACGTACCATAAGGCATTGCGAATGTTCCGTAAAGTTTTTGATTAAAACCTCTGAAAAATCTCTATATTTGAACATAGTTCCCCATAGTTGAATTCCATATGTCCATATGGGTTTTAGAATAACTTTATAAATAACAAGCTTCTTTTCCAATCCTAAATTAGATGAACTACCAAAAAGCCAATAAATTTTTCTCACTTTTTCCTTAATGTGCTTTATTTTGGTTTGGATGTGTTGCTTTCACGTTAGCCTTTTGTATAGAATAATGCCCAAATATTTGATCGAGTCCCTAGTAGGAATATTTACCCCATTGATGACCACAGAAAGACTCGTGCCTCAATGCAATGTGAAGGTTACATGAGCTGATTTACTTTCGTTAATATTGATTCGCCATTTTTGACACCATTTTTCCAATAAGTACAGAAGACGTTAGAGAGTATCAGTCACGTTTTGGGGATCACTTTTAGATGCTAGCAGAGCTGTATCGTCTGCAAATGTAGCAGTAGTTACCTCTTCTGAGGTAGGTAAATCTGCCGTGTAAATTGCATACAGTAGGGGCCCAAGAACGCTGCCTTGTGGAACACTGACCAAGATTGGATAAGCTGAAGTTAAATAGTTTTGATATTTAACAAAGAATTTTCTATCTGTGAGGTAGGATTTGAGGATCAGGTAAAAAGGATATGGTAATATTTTTTTGAGTTTATAGAGTAGTCCTGTGTGCCAAACTTTGTCAAAAGCTTATTTTATGTCCAGGAATACAGCGGAGCAGTATCTTTTCTGTTTAAGATCTTGTGATAGTTGACTGGTATTTCCGAAACCCAAACTTATGATCAGGATAAGTAGGAACTTCCAGGGCATTTAGTAGGCAATTAGTGAGCATTTTTTTAAAGAGCTTAGACAAAGAGGATAAGTGACTAATTGGCTAATATGACGTAACTTCACGTGGTAATTTACCTAGCTTGTGAATGAGTGTAAACACTGCTACTTACCATGAAGTAGGATAGTAGCCTAGGCGTAAGATGGCGTTGAATAGTAAGTAGTTCTTTGATAACCTTTCCGTTGATTAAGTCAAAACCAGGTATATTTTTCGGATTAACGTGAGTTGCAATTGTTGCTTTGATTTTACCCTCACGGGTGGAGTGTTGCATCATCCCCATCAACTTGGATGTTGGCAACGCAAAATCTCCACACCATGTGAGTTTTATTTTGCTTATGTGGGTATATGACTACGGTCATGTGAGGAAGATTACCACTAGACAATCATGTCTTAGAGCATTGTTTGAACGCGCTCAGTACTGGCCGAGAACATTAATAGTGCTTCGGCACTGTGCCTCGTTAATGTTTTCAATGCCTTTACTCTGACTAGGTGGTCTACATTGGGATCGAGCAATATTTGAACGAACGCTGGCGACCATGCCTCCCCGTGGCCCCCGCTGGTAACGTTTGCCAGTAGGCAAGCGGCTAAACTGGTCGCCTCCCGTAAGGGACGATCCTCCTCTCCTGTGATCCTAAATGGTGAGGAGGGGGATTTTTCCAGGTGTTGTTAACTTGGTAGATGGTTTAAGCGCCCTTCAAGATCACGTGCAATAAGCATTAAAGCTTGACGCACATAAAGCCAGTAGCGTACCATTTTGTACCAGGAAATACTGTTGCTATATACACACTAGTTGTTGCTTTGATTTCTATTGACGTGAACAGTTTTATTTGTGGAGATAATTAAAATGGTGTGTACATAAATGTCCAGTTGTCTTCATCTTCTGTTGGTGCCGATGGTGGATATGGTTTAAATACATCCGCCAGGTGTGAGACGAAGAGATTAGCTTTATTTATTGGTCTTCTAGCTCATTCACCTTGGGACTGACGAATAGGTGGGATGTATCGAATTAGACGAGTAAAACGCTTAGATGCCTTCCAAAGTGAATAGTTAGAGTCTGCGGTGGGAATCAAGTTCTGAAAGTAACTTTGAAGACCTTCATTTTTAAAGTTCTGTATTATTTTTCTTAACACTCTGGTAGCTTTATTAAGTTTGCGTTTGTCCTCAGACGATCTACTATTAAGCTAATTTCTACGCAACTTACGATTTTCTACAATTTAATTCAGAATATTTGCAAGATAGTCATGACCAGACTTATAATCCAACAAAGGTGTAGAGGCTTGAACTACGTCTATTGATTCGGAGAATGAGAGAATTTTATCGTCATGTCGGGAAAACTGCGATGGACCATTCGCACTTAAAAAAATTGGACGTTACGAGGCGACAATGCAAATCTACCTAGCAGGCATCTCATTGCTAAACAAACCCTTTTCCTCAACCTGTCCTGAAAAGGTGCCGGGTCTTTGCATTCATAATTCTTCAGCGAACTAAGTTAGACGTATTTTTCTCTTGTGATCTATTTCGGTAAGCGACTTCTCAAATTCTCAGACTTTTCCTAAAAAAAAATTCAGAGAAAGTAGTCCAGTGAATAAAGCTCAAAGCTTGCTATTGCGGGTTAAAATAATAGGACTAAGTAAGTGGATAAGTTGCGTAAGTACTAGGTCTTTGATATCCGAAAAATTTATTCTGGACGTTTATCTGAAAAGGATCCAAAAACGTTGCGAAATCCCCAAAAATACACTTTTTTGAGAATATCTTCTAAACAGTTAAAAGTATTAAAAAATATTTTTAATAAAAGCTTTAGATAATCAAATGGTCTACAAAACATGTTGTATGACATTTTGCATTAGTGCAATAGTTTTTGCAAAAAACGCAAAAAGACGCAAAAATACATAAAACAATTTCTTTTTCATATTGAAATAAACTTTATTGAAAAAATTAATGCAAATAACTTTATTATAAAACTGTCTGAGAAGAAAACAAATAATATACTATATACAATAATATACTAATAATATATCTAATAATATACTATATACAAATGATTACTATATACACTTAAATTTCTTAACGTTTTAGAGACGTCAAAGTCTACAATGATACAAAAAGTTAATAACGTTTCAGAGAAGTCATTGTATGTCATCTGGTTGCAACTGTTTTATTTTATATTATTTATTTTTAAAACTCTTGTAGTTTTTAAAACGTGTAAAATATTTTTTTTCTTTACAGAACGTCTTCACAAGCAAAAGAAGCACATATTTTTTATTAAATGTTATGAATTTTTAATAATTTATTATATTATTAATGCGTAAAAAATAAGTTCATTCTCTAATTTTTCGTAATGTTTACTAAAAAATAAAAATTTGACGAGTATCGTACTGTTTACTACTTTAGAGAAAAATACGCATGAGCGCACAGCATCGAAACATTAGGATTTTATTCCAGAGACACGCGGGTATTGCTTATCTTACAATAAATCTTATAACACTCTGTCTATCCTTTACTCTCCTATTAAACAATGTGTGATCTCACTCACGCTAATGCGTGCTTCGCGCGTCGCGCATGAGCAGAAATGTCTCATGAGTGCGAGAGAGAACGGAGATTGTATTGCGCTCTCTCTCAGCTTCAGTATCGTATTAATGCCAGGTGCCCCAAAATCATAATTTCTTTAAAGTACTGATAATTAGATTAAATTTTGGTATAATCTGCACGGAAATTTGATGTAGATTCTAATGAAATTAAAAAAAAAAATAATCAACATTTTTATGGAGAAAATTTAATTTAAAAATTTCAAAATGACTTTATCTATTCAAAAATACAAATTAAAAATTTAAAAATATTATTACACTTGTTGACAGTTTTATAATAAAGTAGTTTGCATTAATTTTTTCAATAAAGTGTATTTAAATATGAAAAAAAATTATTTTATGTACTTTTGCATTTTTTCGCGTTTTATGCAAAAACTATTCCACTGATGCAAAATGTCATTAAAACATGTTTTGTAGACCATTTGATTATCTACAGCTTTTATTTTAAATATTTTTTAATATTTTTAGCGGTTTAGAAGATACTCTCAAAAAAGTGTATTTTTGGAGATTTCGCAACGTTTTTGGATCCTTTTCAGATAAATGTCCGGAATAAATTTTTAGGATATCAAAGACCTAGTACTTACGCAACTTATCCACTTAGTCCTATTATTTTAACCCGAAATAGCAAGCTTTGAGCTTGATTCATTGGACCAAAGGAGAATTCTGAGTTATTGAGAGATAGGAAAAGTCGCTTACTAAGGTAAATAACAAGAGAAAAATACGTCCTACTTTGTTCGCTAAAGAATTTAGAATGCAAGGACCCCGCACCTTTTTGGTATGGGTTGAGGAAAAGCGTTCGCGCAGTACCGAAATATTTTCCGCCAATTAGCATATTCCATAGTAGGTAGATGAGACATTTAAGCAATAAAAGAATAACACGCCAGAGATGACGTGACGCACAGCCAATAGTCAACTTTCACGAGCGTGGCGTGATACATTGATCAATAAGAGCAATGGATAGTTGTTATCAGTTAAGATGGCAAGCGGAGTCTCAATAAACTGCTCGAGAGGTGCTGTTATCACCGCAAAGTAACGCATTTTTCGAACAAAGACGTAACCTCTCTTTCTAAATAAGCTAGAATAAAACTAGCCTAATTAGTAAAATTTTCTCTGCATTACTGTTTTATTTTTGTTTGCTAATTACAAAGACGATTTATTATTTAGATTGAAATAACTTAAGCAAATATAGTTAGCTATGTATAATGACGTTAAGTTTTCTAATTATAACTGTTAGTTCCATTCAAAATGAGTTTTATATTGTATAAGGTTTCTCAGTCTTTACATTTATTATTATTGTTTAAATGGTTCTTTTTTATTATTTTTATTATAATTGTTTATTTTTATAATATTTAATAATAATATTTATAGTGATTTTATATTTGTATAGTTGTTTTTACAGAGAGTAAGTATGATCCTCGTATCGAAGAAATTGACTATACCAATTGCCAAAGAAGTAGACGACACGATATCGACAACAAATAATAGTAATACAGTGGAATCCGTTTATAATGACATCAAAGAGTAGTGACAAACATGTCATACTAAGCAGACTTCATACACAGCATATTCTTAAAAAAAAAAAACAACTTCCTGTTTTGGTTATGTACATATGTATTTAGTTTAATAAAGAGAAAAACAGCATAATAAAAACATAATAAAAATTTAACATAATATGTACATTATATGACTTATACAGCTTGAAGAACAATTGAAGTTAAGGATATCAAAAGGAGAAGTAAAA
>JACGTP010001336.1:0-11053 GCA_023678845.1 Mischocyttarus mexicanus
TGGTGTATATAACAAATCATAGAAATGCCTACATCCTGCTAGCGACACTCTACTGTAAAAACCGGCAAACTTCAACTTACACTCCTGGTATAATTTAAAATTGCAATTGGTATTTTCTAATATAGGGAAAATTTTACAATCACGTACAAATCTTTCTACGATATAGAATTAAGCTTGTTAGTAATTCTGGTTCAAGTTGTTATAGCCTTTAATAGAATCATTTCTAATTATACTAACGTACAACTATTACAATTCTATTTAAATAATCAAAACAATGTTTTTTTTTTGTTTTTTAGATTTTACGACAAAGATCTAATTGTGATTAAAAATTCAATATTTTAAAACGAACTTTATTAATTTAGAATTTTCTCTATAAACGTGTCCTCATCGTGGTGGAAATGAATGAAACTGACATTGACAAACGTCAGATTTGAATCATGGTCGTTTTATAAATCTTATCTTCTTTCGTCGTAGAGGTTTCATAATTTTACGAAGAAATCATTTTCATATGGAAACAGGGAAAATGTCTTTTATAATTAAAAACTAAATAAATTTTCTACGAGGTGTCACCTTGTCAGCCTAAAAATTATCTTAGCAGAGATCATTATAATTTCAATAGTAATTAAGATTATCCATCTTGCCTTACTTCTCTGTCATTCTCATTAATAATAAATTTGTCTATTCTCGTTCAGGTATTTCAGTCATACGAACCTATCCTACCTTTACTTTCTTTCTCTTTTTATTCCTTCTACTTTAAATATTACTTCAATTGTTCATTTAATCGCATGAAATTAGAAACATTTTAACGAAAATGGTCCAAACATTTGTGTGTTATTGCAAAGGAATAAGACGATAAGATTAATTGGGTCAAATTTTATACAGAAATTTACTTACTCATCTAAATGAAGAAATTAATTAAACACACTACGAGTACCCAAACGTTTAGATATTTATTTTATACCAAAAAGATAAATATTTCTATAAATGATTTCTAAATAAAAAAGAAACATTTCAATATAATATTCAATACTTTGATTATTTTCAATTACATCTTTGTAACAAAATTTATTCTATTTACGATTATTGATAATTTTCTGTAAATACACTACGCGTACCAGAACGTTTTGATATTTATTTTACAACAACAACAACAAATATTTCTATGTATGATTTTTTAATAAAAACGAAACATTTCAATAATACTTTGATTATTTTTAATTACATCTTTGTAATAAGATTTATTCTATTTACGATTATCGATGATTGATAATTTTCTGTATTAATTGGTACCAATTATAAATGACAAAAAAAAAAACAAAAAAGAGATATAACGGATGACAAGAAAATGACGAATAAAACGAACAAACTAACTTAAAAATGTATTGCCAGATGTATACTTATCGATGAACACGTGAAACGAGCTTTTCGATTGAAAAAGTCGCATGATAAGATTTATCGAATATCCTCTATAAAAATTCAATTTGGTAATGCTTATCGAACGATAAATCATTCAAATGTCAAAAAGGAATACCTAACTCGAGCTTCCCTCATGGAAATTCGTAAAAAAGAATATCGGATACACACACACACACACACACACACACACACACACACACACACAAACTATTACAAACACGATATTATTTCTTATAAAGATTCAAAACGTTACGCATTTCTTTTTAATACGCTACGAAAATCCCAACAAATTTTCTAATACAAAACCTAAACGAGAGAAAAATTAGCCTAAAATAATTAACCCTCTAAACATTTTTGGCTTATGTATCTTTCTGTTTCACCACGAAGGGAATCCTATGATTTAACCCTTTTAGTGCCGGAGGCCGATATATCGGCTCTTGCTGCACTGGCGAGAAGTGCCAGAGCCGATATATCGGCCCGCGCTTTGTAGCGCTTTAATATTTGCATTGCAGGAGAACTCTTTTTCAAAATAAATTTAGAATACGTTATAAATGATCTAATTTCATTACGAGTGATTTCAAATAAATAGTTTTTCGTTTTAACTCTTTGTGGGCAACGACCTTTTCTTATCGCTTGGAGGTACCAAAGTCTAACATAAACACCGATGGTCGCCACTCAGATGATATTCGATCTGCGCGTAAATCGCTAGTAGTCACAAATGCTAAATAAATTATTTGTCTGAGTTACAATAACAAAATTGTACACATTTACAATACATAATAATAACATAATTTTGTTTCAGCAATGTTATATTACCGATAACAGTTACATATTTCCAAAGAGATAATCCTTGTACCTTCAAGTTATGTTTTATTTTTCTTATGTAATATTGTTTATTTTGTTACAAAATATATTGGAAATACAAAGTATATACTTCATAATAATTGACCCATATAAAATTTTAATTAAAAGATGACTGTTTGTATGTGCAGATACGTTTTGTACGAAAGAACTCAACTTTTACTTCATTTATAAACCATTATACCGTTGTTTTTTCTATAATTTTCAAATGAGTACAAAAAAACTAGTGTCATTGTTTAGTTCTGTATTTCATCCATAATACGCAGCTTTTTAAATCATGTAAATATTCTTTCTCGTTTGGTTTTTATAAGCATTTTCCCAAACCCTTGTAGAACTGTGAAATTTGGTCGGTTTTTCTCGCATAGGCACTTCTATTTCGCCCGGTACTAAAAGGGTTAAACGAGACCTTGAACTTCAGACTATAAAGACTATGCCGATAATTCACCATCCCTGATCCTAAAACTTTAGGAACGATTCTATTCCAATTTAATTTTAACAAAATTATTACTAAAATATGTAATAGAAACAAACAATCATAATGATTTTGTTCTTATTTAATTATTGCAATAGTTTCGCATTAATCTTTCGTTAGAAACCTTTTTTGTAGTGTGTGTGTGTGTGTGTGTGTGTGTGTGTGAGTGTGTGTGTGTGTATGGGAGTGGATACATTATAATTAATTTAGTAAATAACGTTTGTAGGAATACTTTGAAGTAAACTAAGCAAATAGATTACACGTGCTTATACGTCTTTAATCTAGTTACTTTAATCTAGTTACACGCCTAGTCTAGTTACTAGTTTACTTCTATTCCAAAAACTAAACAGTAGGCTTTTACTTACTCATTTGATACTAGCATAAGACTACCACTATTTTATTACAAGTTACACGAGCAAGAGATGTTTCTTTCCCTTTAATATTTCTCACAAACTGTGTCAACGAATGGCATCGTCTATCGCAAATGGAACGTCGCTAAGGAAAAAGAATCGAAAAATAAGAAACTAAAATGACCGTAATCATTTTTTCACTTTAGAAAATGGTTTCCTCGTTTAAAGCTTTTCTCGAAAATTTCATTTTCAATCAAAATAAAATAATATTGTCGATAAAGGAATTATTAGATAAGTTTATATCTAAATTACTGGGAAGGAGGGGAGGTTTGTATGTGTGTGTGTGTGTGTGTGACAAACGTAAAATGACATTAATAAAATACAAGCTGGTTTAAATAAATAATTTTAATTTCCTTCCAAGAAGACTAAAATTATATACATTTTTCTATCATATTATCAATTACCTTACATTTGATTTTCATTTTATTTTAATATAATTAAAATATTATTATTATTAATAAAATAATATTATATAAAATAATATTATAAAATAATATTATAAAATAATATAATATTATTAATAAAATAATATTATTAATAAAATATTATTAATAAAATAATATTATTAATAAAATATTATTAATAAAATAATATTATTAATAAAATATTATTAATAAAATAATATTATATAAAATAATATTATATAAAATAATATTATATAAAATAATATTATTAATAAAATAATATTATTAATAAAATAATATTATATAAAATAATATTATTAATAAAATATTATTATTTAATTTAAACGCTATTAATTTTTATTTGATTAACTTGAAAAAAAAGTATTTAATTCGTGACAACGAAAGTTAGTAATTTTGCTAAAGGTTAAAATAACTACAAAGATATTCCTAACAAGCACGATGAGAGAAGATCGTGTATCTTTCCTGGAAAATATTTATTTTACTTATTAATAACATTAGAATAAGAGGTAGTATTCGTAATACTTCTGTTCGATTAAAAGGTTGGGGTGAATTAATTCAGTTACAACGATGTAGCCCAATTATGGAAGTGGTATATTTTAACAATAACATAAGGAAAGAATGAATAACAATCAAAATATAAACTCCACTGCGATATACTAAAAGCAGGATAAAAACGTACTATTAAATATATTTGACTGTTTTTTGGTAAGAATCTGAGACCCCGAATCTGGTTCGGGATTAGTATTTATAGCCTGCATATAGTGGAAGGGGTAGGTTTCTCTTTATCCTACAGGGTGGTTCTTATTAAACCATGGATTTTCTATTAGTCATCAATAGTCTTTCTTTTAACCATAGGCAACGTTTTAGAGTGGGAGTACTTCTCCTGGTCCTTGGAATCTTCCTATCTACACTTCAGGTAAACAAATAAAAATGGATGAATATCAGACCTTTTCTCTTGCGGATATCTAATCTCCTAAATTATTTCCGTTGCCTGTAAATGGAGATATAATAAAGTATTAGGTGTACAAATAAGTTTCCACCGTACAACAAAATATGGCTTTATGATTAAATTATGGTTAAAATTGTCTCATGTAAAATGTCATATTGTAGGGTTTGACATCTCTCGACAATATAATCTTGGTATATTAGTCATTTTGTATCGATAACAGATATTTTTTTTCCTTCGAAAATGTCGAGTTTTGAGCTGAATAAGCACCATTTGCAAGAACTTTTGATTAAATTATTTAATTTAAAGAAATCTGCATCTGATGAGCATCGATTGCTTGTAGAGGCTTATGTCGAGGCTTTTTTTAAGTTAGAAAAGTTTTCATGAATGGTTTTTATAGTTTAAGAACAGAGACTGTGACGTTGAAGATAAAATACGTAACGGAAGGCTGAAAGTGTACGAATACGCAGAATTAGAAATATTATTGGTTGAAAATTCATGCCAAACGCAAAAAAAAAACAGGCACTTATATTAGGAGTAACTCAGTAAGCAATTTTACATCATTTAAAATCATCAAATACTTAATTTTGTAATAAGAACGGCGGAAATTTATTTGTACACCTAATATGTAAATATTTATTCTACATTGTCCATTCTTTTGGAAATCTTTATTTGCTTAAGATTTCTTATCGTTTTCCTTACACTGTGAACTGCACGGTTCAACGTAATGTAACAACTTCAAATCTTTTTTAGAAGTTAATTAAAAATGAGATTTTATTAACGAAATAAACGTTTAAGTAGAAAATGAAATAAAAAAAGAACTTTTTAAACAACTGCGAGGAGAAGTTTCTATGTAAGATTCATTACTGGACGAAGCTTAAATTCCTACGATTAAATCAGAGAAACAGAGATAATAGAAAATAAAGGGAGAATGGAAAAGACAGATAATGTATCCTAATAGATCCTACAAAATTAATTGCTACAACGTTAATACGTATTATTTCAGTTCTTCCTCTCAAGAAATATCGTAATGGCTATAAAGAACAAGAAAAAAAAAAGAAAAAAAAAGAAAAAAAGAAGAAAAAAGTATTGTTTCGAATTTACGAGGGGTCTTTCAATCCTCGACCTTTGGCCTCCCCATATTTTTTCTTTTTTATTTTTTTGTTGCTTTCGCTCGTTTACCCAATCCTTCTCTTCTTTGCTTCGTTTCCTTTAACTATACCAAAGTTAACTTATTTCTATTATCAAACGGATACTACTGTGCGATAATCGTTTTTCTTTATTTTTTCCATTTTTACAACCAAATAAAATAAAATAAAATAAAATAAAATAAAAGTACTATCAAATGAATTACTTGCCAACTCTCTTTTTCTTAACAAAATGATTACACGCAAATTAAAATGTAACTAAACGTGTATACTAATTCACCTTTTTTCTTCCCCCTAACCATCTCTTTTCGTACAGAAAAAAAACTTTAACGTTACTGCATGGAAATTTAATCCCTTCTCTTATAAATTATTTAACGAAACTGTATTATAAAGTACAAACGAGTGTGTACAAAAAAGAAAAAGCAGAAGAAGAAGAAGAAGAAGTAGAAGAAAAAGAAGAAGAAGTAGAAGTTGAAGAGAATGTTAAGTTTTAGCGATACAGAAACAGTAAGCTTTCTATCTAGGAAGAGAACTTCTTTAAACATTAGCCGGTAGATTTGACGGTAAATCCACCGTAACGATGCAATCACGAAAGGAATGAAAATAGACGATAAACTTTAACAGATTTACTATCTCTCTCTTTCTCTCTCTCTCTCTCTTTCTCTCTTCCTTATTCTCATTCTAGATATTCAACTATAAAATATGAATTAATCCTACGATTATAAAGCTTAAACCGTCGAACCCTTTCGCACCATATAACTCTATTCTTTTACACATACACACGTATAATATAATACAAACATATATATATATATATATATATATATATATATATATATGTGTGTGTGTGTGTGTGTGTGTGTGTGTTATATAAACGTTCCTAACAGTTTCGTCGTGTCCCTGTAAAGTCCATTCATTTTATTCGCGGCTTGAAAAGTTCGACCTACCCGAGTTAGAGAGACTGGACGACCTTATAGTTATATTACACGAAGAGCGTGGTTTTATACCCCATTCCCCCCTCCCCACCCACCCCTCTCTCTCTTTTTTCTTTTTACACACTCACCAACTCACCTTTACCACGACAACCACCACTACCATCTACTCCTACTCCTACTACAACTACAACTACAACTACTACTACTACTTTGACTACCCTCACCCAACACTTTATCACCCTCGTCGCTCTAGGGAAACTTTTGCAATTAACGTCGTGACAGCTGGAGAATGTTAATTCCGCCAAGTCACCAGTGGCCGACGTGGATGGGGGCGCGAAATTCCACTACCCTCGTTTGAAAGCTCTCTCTTAGAAGATCACGGCCAACACACTGTTCCTCCTTCCAGAAAAAAACCCCTGCTATCACCTTCTTTTCATTACTTCCTTCTATTTATACCCCCTTTTTGTTTCCTTTTTTTTATTAATTTTATTTTCTATTTATTTCTTTCTTTAGCATATATTGCAAAAAGGATTTTTCTTCTACAAAACTCTCCCACTCTCTTCCATTTCCAATCTACTGTATCCTATTAAGAATGTTTTTTTACATATAAAACCGAGTTGTACGAGAGGAAAATAAATAACCAAAATATAATCCCACGTATGGTACGTATTTTTGATATTTCGTCTGGGTATATGGAGAATAATAAAAAGGTACTCATGTTTTAAAGATTCGTAATCATTTGAAAAATACGGACATGTCGAGAACAAACAAAAATAATACTCGTATAAATATTTCAATTCTATTAGATGGATAATTATAATAAAATAATATAATTATATTTGAAATTAATAAATACAGTAATCCCCCCTATAACGCGGTAGATTCGTTCCGCGTAATGGGAAATCGCGTTTTAGGAGTATTCTCAATTGACACAATGTGCAGAGGTAGGTGAAATTATCTATGAACTGTTAACTGTCAAACTTCAAATCATTATAAATTTCGCGTTATATGAAGGAAAACACGCGTTATACGAGGGACTGAAATCGCGTAGTATGAAAATGCGTTAAAAGAGTACGCGTTATAGGGGGGTTTACTGTATATTCTTGAGTTAACACTAGAACTACCGGAAAAAAAACAATGCTACTTCTACCAAAACCAGTCAAAATGACTGGTCATTTATAATCGTTAAAACAGAAGAATTTTTTTATTGTTTTGTTTTATATTATCATATAAAATAAATATAAGGGTATGGAAATACATCTACATGGTGCCAATTTTTGAAAATATCATCATTTATTTATAATAGCAACATTTTTAATGATACTAACAAGTGAATGCCAACAAGCGTGGTCTTTTTTCAAAGCAATGTGGATGCTAGCAGTAAGCTTGTAAAAAAATTATCGGTTGTTATACATCTTCCTTTCATAGTTTATGGTTCGATAAGTTTTAGTACGACATATTCACTAAGAGTTTGCGATTTTGCTCGTATTTCATCTTTCCCTAAATATGGAAACCTATTTAGAATATATTTTGTTGTAACATCAGATGCCAGGAAAAATTTTATTCCAAATTTGTCAGGTTTAGACGGCAAATATTGCGTAAATCGGCATCTGGATTTTGTTGCAAAGAGTTGTTCGTCAAGTGTGATATTTTCTCCTGGCTTGTAGCAATTGTGACTATTTTGAATGAACCTATCCCATACTGTTGATATCAAAGCAAATTTGTCATTTTTCAAACGTTAGCTTCTTTCACTTCTTTTATCAAAGCGAATAAATTTCAAAATTTCACTGAAATTATTTCGACTCATGGTCTTGGAAAAGAAGTTCGGTCCCCATTCTTTGTCCCATAAATATGACAGATTCAAATTATTTGCTTTGTATGCTCCCCGAGCATATATAATTGCAATAAAAGCTTTAATTTTTATTTCACTTAGAGTCTATTTTTTACTCAAAACTCAAAAAGCTTCTAATTCCGTGCAAGATATTATATAATCAAGAATATTCCTGTCAATCAGTTATAAAAATGCGCTATTTACTTCACCTTTGATAACATTTCTTTTAACATATCCTGTGGGGCCAGATATATCTTTGAAAATATTATGAAGTGGTAATTATCCAGTTGTAGATCCTTCTTGTATTTTTTCCCAATTGATTCCGTCTGCAGCAATTTCATTTTTTTTATTTATATTTTCTTTTTCCTCTTCAGAACTTGAAACTATACGAGCACGTCTTCTTTTCCGTAAATTCAAAATATTTTCTAATTCACTGTCCGAGGACTCTCGAACTTCTTCATGATCTTCAAACTCATCATTATTATCACTATAAACTATTTCAATTTCTTCTTGGTCACTTTCTTCATCCTCGATATCAGAAGCTTGCATTGAAATATTGTTTATTTTTCGTAGCAAACCAGAGGTTTTTATACGTTTTGCCATTTTTTAGGGCTTACAAAAAATCGCTATATTACTAAAAAATAGATGCTAATCCCACGACTATGGAATAAAGAATGATCGCGTAAAACTACATCGATTCTGTTATTTCGATACACTTTGGCAACGATTATATCACTATATATTATCGCCAGATAAGCAGTAACATAAGAGAAAGTATTACAACAAAGAATAATACATTCGTCTAAATATCTAATCAACGGTATTGATTTCAAAAAACAGATATTTTCAGATTTATGTCCACTTTAGGAAGTACCAGTCAAAATAACTGGTATTGGTAGAAGTAGCAGATGCCAAAATTTATTAGAATTTTGTTTAAGTTATAAAAAAATAAGAATTATTTTTACAAACCATTCCTTATATCTAGAAAAGTCATCATATAATTTTGAAAAAAAAATGTAACATGAGGTGGGAATTAAATAATAAAGTTGCGCGACCAGTCATTTTGACTGGTCTGGTACTTCTAGTGTTAAATAATTCTCCATCGCTGACTTGGTTTCTGAAAAACTTTGAGCTTGAATTCAATAAAATTTTTAATAAAATGAATCAAAATTCAACGAGAAAAATACATTCGAAATTTTGCCAATCCAAGCTACGTGTCAGAATTTTCGCGTACTGTATAAATTGTACTTGAAATAATAATCATTGACTAGTATAACAATTTGTTTCTGTGGTCTTTGTATTTCTAGTGAAATCGTCTAAAACCAATTTATTATATTACTACTATTAGTTATCTATTTTCGATACGAAAGATCTCTTACTCTTTCTCTATTTCTCTCTTACTTTTATTTTTTCATTCGCATAGGTTTCATTTCCTGAAGGTATTCGTTGCTTTTCGAAAGCGATCGGGGTCCTGGACGATTTAAATCGTGGTCGAGGGTCGCGGTTAAACAGACGGTCCAGCTCGTTGGTGGTTTCACCACCATTATCGAACCAATGTCCTCGAGCTACCGAGCAATCGTTTAAAACTACGTTCCAGTGGATTTTCATTTTCGATGTGAAATTCAATAAGAATAGTTTAGAACGGAAGTAACGTTGAAGATAGAAAAAAATGTTTATTTTTCATTCTGCCAGTATTATTATTATTATTATTATTATTATCATTATCATCATCATCATATTTCTATTCCCTTGTCCAAACCCCCAACCTCAACCCCAACCTCAACCCGTCTCTCCTTTCTTTATACTTTTTTGTCTATCCTTTTTTTTTCTCTCGCACAGATACAATGAAACTTCATACGTCGCTGGGCACAATGGTACGAGTAATATCTGAGCTCTTTCGTGAGTACGATACTTTCAAGTTCGCGTATAGAGATCGAGAGATTCTAACAAAAACGAATGGAAAAAGGAATTTCTTTTGTATGACCGGGTTGAGAAAGACCGCTAGAACGTGTATTTCAATGTCTAGCAGAACAACGCAGATTTATTGCGATATACTTTGAAAACTATTCGAGATGTAAGATTCTTCTTTTTTTTTTATTTAAAGATAAAACAAAATTAACAAATTTATATTTAAAATAAAATAATATTTAATATAAAATCTGCGTTTTTTCGTTTCATTGAAAGAAAAACTTATTAACGATCAATAACGTTGAATACTTTGTAGTACTACGAACGCATATATGCGTTTGTCGATGAAAATCTAAATAATAATAATAAACTATTTCGTTTCTACAAAGTACTTCAAACTAAAGTATTCAGCATTCAATGGATTAAAAAACGAAGAACACTTCTACTTGGATGACCATGTACTGTTGACTCCAGAAAAACAATAAAGTGGAACCCATAAAAAAGAAAAGAGTAATAACGATAATATCTAATACCAGGAGTGTACGTTGAAGTTTGCCGGTCTCTTCGTTAAAAACACATAATTTTTAGGGGAATCTCAAAATATTTTTATTCAAAGTATTGACCATTGGATTGTACACATTTCGTCCATCTTTGAGGCAAATTATGGATACCATTCCAAAAAAACTTTTTCTCTTTCGAGG
>JACGTP010001337.1:0-11045 GCA_023678845.1 Mischocyttarus mexicanus
GAGAGAGAGGAAATATAAAACATTATGAGCATCTAATATTCACATTTAGGTAACTAAATATATTATTGTAAGAGAAAATTGTTACTAAACAAAAAGTACAATGGAATTTGAATGTTGATTGATTAAATTTACCCTATTTTTTGAAATATGTAATTGATGTATTATCAGAAAGTTGTGGGTACTGGAATAAAATTGCTATTGAATATGGTTTCAACATCTAAAAATACATAAGATTTAGGTAAATTTTTTGAAAAAATTCTAACAAACATTGTTTTTCTTGGTCTGTGTATTCTTCATATTATCAAATATATTTGGTAAACGAAAACAAAATCTTGTATATTTCTTTTGGAACCAATTTATAGTGTACAATATATTATTGTAAGAGAAAATTGTTACTAAATAAAAAGTATTATGGAATTTGAATGTTGATAGACCAAATTTACCCTATTTCTTGAAATATGTAATTGATGTATTATCAAAAAGTTGTGGGACTAAAA
The DNA here is from genome assembly GCA_023678845.1 of Mischocyttarus mexicanus. Lineage (NCBI taxonomy): Eukaryota > Metazoa > Arthropoda > Insecta > Hymenoptera > Vespidae > Mischocyttarus > Mischocyttarus mexicanus. The sequence continues at coordinate 498 of JACGTP010001337.1, forward strand.
TAAAATTGCTATTGAATATGGTTTCAACATCTAAAAATACATAAGATTTAGGTAAATTTTTTGAAAAAATTCTAACAAACATTGTTTTTCTTGGCTTGTGTATTCTTCATATTATCAAATATATTTGGTAAACGAAAAAAAATCTTGTATATTTTTTTTGGAACCAATTTGTAGTGTACAATATATTATTGTAAGAGAAAATTGTAACTAAATAAAAAGTACTATGGAATAATACCAAAAGTCTCAACAAACTAACGTTACGTCATCTGATTGGTCGATAGAACATTGTCAAATCATGAAATTTTCAAATAACACAAACATACAATTGAATATATACAATGTGTTAGTGTGTATATGTGTATGTGTGCATATTAGCATGTTGCTGACGCAAACCCATAAGATTTTCTCCTACCACAAATCATCTAACACGGCAAAAGAAGTTTCCACTTCAAAAATACAAAGTAAAGAGAAGAAACTGAAGAAGAAGAAAAAGAGGAAGAATGAAGAAGGAGAAGAAGAAGAAGGAGGAGAAGGAGGAGAACTTGGACGAGGATATTTTAGTTTGAAAAAATCTTTCGGACCTTTCGTTTCATCTTTGAGCCTAAGTTCTAAGGTAGTAATTACCGGTGGCCGCTACCTGGGTCTCAAACTCGAATAGACCTGCCGAATACCATTTAATTTTATGCCGTAGAAGATTTGCGCGCAGTCTTAGCGTGTGTTAAAATAACGCACGGTCATTCTCGCGAGAACGCATACTACACAACAACAAGAACAACAACAACAACAACACACGTTTAAATAATGCACATAAAGTTTATACACGTGCGTGTATATTTGTGTGTGTATGTGTGTGTGTGTGTTTTTTTTTCTGTTACTTACACTAACTCAACGTGTAACTGTGTGAACGTGAAACACAGGGCACAACCTTCGAGCTAACTCTCTTTTTCTTGTTCTCTCTCTCTTTCTCTCTCTCTTTCTCTCTTTCTTTCTTCGTTGGTTGTTAAGAGAAGCCTATACTTAATATTATTTGCTACCCACTCGGCCCCATCGGCAAGGCTGTCCAACCGTATCTCTCAAAGAACCCTGGATCGTCCACAAATTACCCAAATAATTAAAAACTCCGCGTGGGATGTTATTCCTTTTCTCTTTTCTTTTCTTTTCTTTTTCTTTTTACATACACACATACATATATATATATATATATAAATATATGTATAAGTTTTATTTCGAATCGAGACCAGAAAAGTTTTAAATCAAGCCTCGCGATTTCGAATGGTCAACTCGCTATTATACTCTCGTAATATTTTTCCTTCTACCTCCTACGGATCTTTTTAATTATCTTTGAATTCTTTCTTTCTCTCTCTCTCTCTCTCTCTCTCTCATTCTGACTCTCTTTATCTCTCTTTGCTGATCCTTAATTACCATACATAAAAAGAAGAATACACCTAACAGAAAGAATATTCAACGATTAAATATTCTACCCAAAAAAATATATTACATTAAACTTTCATATTCGATCTATAAAAATCCTTTAACGTATTTTTCTAATTGGATTTCAAAAAGAAGAAGAAGAAAATAAAATATCGCGAAATTTTGATTAACAAAAAAAAAAAATAAAATACCAGGATACTTTTTCAAATAGAATTTTAGTCAAACGATTTGAGAGAAATAATCGATCCCTGTGGGTGTATCGAATATCCCGTGGGAAGATGCATGGGAAAAACCTTGTCGTTACCTCCAACGAACACTTAAGAATACACACATACTTACGAGTATAATACATGTAAGAGAATAAAAATATAGTAGAGAGTATATCGCACACGAGAGAAAGAGAGAGAGAGAGAAAAAAAAATAAGAAGAAGCTTTTGTTAGGTGAATTGACGAAACCGAAATTCGATCAATGTTGATGCCTGCAACACAGCAACAGCAACAGCAACAACAGTAACAGCATCACCAAGACTAAGACTAAGACCAATAGCAGCGGCATGGCAAGAAGATCATCCAGTTTCTTTAACCTGATCCTTCATATCCACCAGGAGGGTCTACCTGACCTGTGAGGGGAAAGGTAAGGGATTGAAGGGGGTACGAAACAAGTGGAACAGGTGTGAGTCGAGGAGTGTTTAGGAGAAACTATACTTTCATTTCTCTCTGTCTCTCTCTCTTTCTCTCTTTCTCTTTCTCTCCTTCTCTCTCTATGTTATTCATTGTATATCTCTATCCATCTATCTTACTTTAACTTGGGTGGTTAACTGAAGGTGTTCAGTGGACTCAGGTATTAGTTTCGGCCCATTGACTAATAAGCATACGAGAAATCTTCGATGAAATCTCAATAACTATCTTCTCTCCTCGTTCATCTCTCCTTCTTCTTCTTCTTCTCCTTCTTCTTCTACTTCTCCTTCTTCTCTTTCATTGGCCAAACCAATTAGAATTTTTTTTTATCTACGATACGAGTGGATTAAACAGAATCGATCTTTTCTGATTTGTATATCCTTTTTTTTTCTTATAGTTGAGTTTTATTACATTCGATGGAACAATGTTGGATTATTATCGAGATTAGCTCGAATATCTTTTCGTTTCATTTTTTTTTATTTTAGATTTAGATTATTATTATAAGAACGTTTTTTCACAAACTCAATTAGTTTATCAATGTTTTAATTATATTGATGATTATTGTATTTGAAATAATATTCTTTGCTTATCAAGAATATATTATCATCTAACATTTTTTAATTGTATCTTAAAATAAATTTTTCAAACGGTCTGTTGATGAATTAATTTGAATGATTTTCTGTGTTAGAACGAAACCGTGTTATAAGATGTCGTGTTATAGGAGAATTCCTGCAACTTTTGAATCATGTTTGTGTAAAACCGTAGAGCTACTTGTATTTTAAGTTTTAAATTAGAATATTTTTATCGAAGCAATAAAAATGTTTAATTTAATTAGAAATTGGTGATACGACTATTTAATGATTTTTATTACTATTATTATTAATCATTGTTTGGATATTTATTATTTAAAAAAAAAACGAATATGAAGATTTTATGAAGACCGATCTAGATTATTCTTTATTTTAAAATATTTAGTCTTCAGATTAAATTCAAGTAAATTCCTTCCGAGTGTAAAAGAAGAGATCGTTCAAAGGGATGAAATTAAAATCGATTCGATCGTAAAATCCCTCGAGGCTGTTCGATCTTCTTCTTCTTCTTCTCCTTCTTTTTCTTATTCTTCTTGACACACGTTAGATCTAAAAAAGAAACCCTCCGGGGTATGTAAAAGAAAATATGTAATTAGAAGATGAGGTTTTTCTAATCACTTGACTATAGATTACCGAACAACGATTATTCTCGATTGCATGTTTCAGAATAAGTAAGCGTGACAGAGTGGTCAGTAAAACGATTATTTATATACACATCAAGTAAAAATCTAACTACTATTACATACTACTATTACATATAGTAGCAACGGTAATAAATTATAAATGAAGAAAATAAAAAGTGAACTCGTTAAATGGTCGTACAGCAACGTTTAAAAAGATGAACGATTTAACCAATTTAATATGTCACTCCGTTTTGAAAGTGCACACCTCTCGCACTTTTCGTGTTTCAGGAAAATTGATCGATGAAGAATATATTTGTCAAACAGAGAGTAACTGTCAGTGTTAAAATATTGCATAAGAAAATAATAGGTTTGTTTTATATAATTGCTTATTTTATTACTTATTTTGTTGGTTAATTTCTATTATTTATTTTGACACTTCTTCGTGACGTGTATAAGCGTCAAACACAGTTAACTGGTTAATAATAATTTTCTAAATAAGAGAAAATCGAGATTTGCCTATTCAAGAAGCTGCTTAACAATAAGGTTTTTAATAAATAACAGAATCAAAGGGATAAACGAGATTAGGATCATTAATCGTTTGAATTTTTTCTTTCGATAGAAAATAATCCTTCGTAAAACGTTTAGAAATTAAAGAAATTAAATAATATAATTAAATAATATAATTAAATAATTTATTATTTTATTATTATTTAATAAATAATTATTAAATAATAATAAATTATTATAATATATATATAATTTTATTATTTATATATTATAATATATTTATATTTTAAATAATAATAAATTTATTATTCAATAATTTATTATTTAATTTTTATTTAATTTCTATTTCTATTTAATTTAATTTCTATTTAATTTCTTAATTAAAAAATATAAAAATATAAAATAAAATTATAATTTTTCCTCACTTTCTAAAATACTTCTGCTTACTAAATTCGTTTATTCCTACCAAAAAAATTGAAAAGAAAGAAAACATGTTAAACTACGTTTATGTACGGTCAAAATTTGAGAAAGCGAATTTCGGTCGGATCGTTTGCAACGTTTTCAAGTTTTTTTCTTTCTTTCTTTGTTCGAGATAAAAAAAATAAAAATGTGCGATAAAAAATGGAGAGGAACATTTCAAAGTGGAGCGAGTGCTAATCGATGGACGCAAAAAGTTTCACCGGTCACACCTGCCGACGACCGTCAAGTCACCGTTCTCGTCTTGCTATTTCTCGGTTCTCTTTTATTACGCTCGAAGGACTTACTTCCCCCTTCCATCTCTCTCTCTCTCTTTCATTCTTACGAGAAAACTAAAAGGGGATCCTGTGAAAGAGACGAGAACAGAAGAAACGTGCTCGCTTAATTTACAGCTAATGAACCAAAGTGCGAAAACTCCTTGTTTCTTTTGTTTTTTTTATATTTTTTATTATTTTATTATATCCAGTTTCTTTCAGTAATCTTAAAAAAAGGAAATAAGTTCTAACCAACCTTACCCAACAATTGCACCATTTCCTATTTTTGGTAAAAATCAATCAAACCTTTTTACCTGAATAATACAAATTGATGCAAAAACTCAGAAAAACGAAATAAAATACTCATGAAAAGAACAAAATGATTTCTCTTAAAATCACCTAACTTTGACCCGGTTACGTTAATAAATGTTTGATACAAATTTTGATATAAATTCGAAAAATAAATAATACAAATATTAGGTTGTCCCCTAAGTTTCTTCCGCGCCGCGCTATGAGCGACTTTAAGTTGCTGTGTTTGTATAAACATGCAAGCTTATTTCTTAGCCGTTTATGACATCAGTTTTAGTCGTCTCAGAGCTCTTTTAAAGTACGTTTTGTTAGTGACAAAGTCTCTTTTATAATTTTTTCTACACCGTTCAATATGGAGAGCCAAAAGAAGCATTTGCGGCATGTTATGCTTAATTGCTTTAAAAAAGGCAACAGTGCAAAGGACACTGTAGACGAGATTTGCACCGTTTACGGGAGTAGTACTACGACTATTAGGACCGTCCGCAATTGGTTTGAAAAATTTAGAGCTGGCAATTTTGAGTTGAAAGATGAAGACCACAGCGGCCGCCCAGAAACGACGGATACGGACATTGTCAAGACTGTGATCACTGAAATTCCTTAATTTAGTGTGCGCAAAATAGTAGATGCTACTAATATTCCCAAAACAACGATACATAAGCATTTAATCAAGATGGGATATGCAAATCGATATGAAGTTTGGGTTCCACACCTACTGACGGAGACCGGCCTTATGAACCGCGTTTCTACGTGCGATTTGCTTCTCCAGCGACATGAAAGGGATCCTTTCTTAAAGAGGCTTGTCACTGGAGACGAGACTTGGATTTTATACCAAAATGTGCATCGAAAACGCACTTGGTCTAAGGAAAATAGACCTTCAACTGTTGCGAAGCCTGGACTTCACACGAAGAAGGTTCTTTTGTGCATTTGGTGGGACTAGAAAGGTGTAGTGTACTACAAGGTCCTTCCTCAAGGTGATACCATCAACGCTGACAAATATTGCAATCAACTGGATCAATTAAAAGCCGTCATAACAAAAAAACGGCCAAAATTGGTGAACCGACGAGGCGTCGTTTTCCATCACGACAACGCAAAACCGCATGTTGCGTTGGCCGTAAGGCAACAATTATTACAGTTTGATTAGGACGTTCTACCTCATCCTCCGTACTCCCCAGACCTTGCTCTATCCAATTACTACTTGTTCCTCTCGTTAAAAAATTCTCACCGTGCTAAATCTTTCCTATAAGCGAAATAAAAACGTACCAAAATGAATATTTTGCAAATAAGTTCGAACGATTTTGAAAAAAGGGCATAATGAGGCTTTCTGAGAGATGGAAGAAGGTTATAGAATAGAATAGTTAATATATAAGACAATAAATTCACCTTTAATAACAAATATCGTGTATTTATTTCGCATCAAAAAAAAAGGGAAGAAACTTAGGGGACAACCTAATAATACACTTACTGAATCATACAAATTGGTGCAAAAAATTCAGTAAAACGAAAATAAAATGTAAAGAGAAAAAATTATTTTTCTTAAAATCACCTAAGTCTGACCCGGTTACGTTAAAAAATCTTTGATACAAATTTTGATATAAATTCGAAAAATAAATAATACAAATAATACACTTATTGAATAACACAAATTGATGCCAAAATTCAGTAAAACGAAACTAAATGAAAAGAGAAAAAATTGATTTCTGTTAAAATCATCTAACTTTGACCCGGTTACACTAATAAATCTTTGCTAAAAATTTGTATTATAAATTTAAAAAAATATTAAAGAATATTGATAGGGGATAGTAATTAAGAAAAGAAACTGGTTCACGATCGATAGGTTTGATTATTCGACAACCAAAAAATAAAGAAATCCTAGGATCCACGAAAGCAATCATCTTCCACGAACTCGTAAAATCTGTTCTCTTCTTCCCTTTCCTCTTTTCTCTCTCATATTCCCTTTTCTTTCTTCATCCAACAGTGGCAATTGGAAGATGCAGAAGGTAGGAAGGAAAGAACGAAGGTAGGAAGGGTACAGGAGCAGAATACAACTCGCAGGCTTGCACCTGTGCGTTACAGACCATAAGAATACTACTACCACCGTATAATACTCTTCAAAAAGATAGAAAGAGAAGTAAAGAAAGAAGGAAACAACGAGAGACCACATTATCTGTCTATCTTGCAAGAGCATCCATCCACTGAGAGTTCAAGCCTCGGGGGCTGATTTTTATTGGTAGTTCGCGTGACCGTCGGTTAAACGCTTCGCTTTAACCCGCCCAGCTTTGCTTTTGCTTCGGCTGCTGTACTCTCTTTCTTTCTTTCTTTCTTTCTTTTTTTTTTTTTTAGTTACTTTTTTTCCATCCTTTTTATCTTTCTTCCTCGTTTCTCCCTACGAGAGATTTCATTTCTCCTAAAAAACACTGGTACCTTTTAGTAGTATGCAATATTTCTTCAAATTCTCAACATTTTTCTTATTTTTTTTTTTCTATTCTGATTTACTTTTTTATTTTTTTTAAGTTTTATTAGGAGTATAAATTAATTCGGTCCATTTTTTCATGATGCACCCAATTACCTTGCTTGAAAATCATTAACATGGATTTTAATTTTACGGAAACTGTTGCTTGCGTAATTCCCAATGATTCTGCAAGCTCTTCCTGCGTTTGACTTGGATCTTTATCGAGTAATACCCTCCAATTCTTTGTCTTCGAATTTTTTTGACTGTCCAGAACGAGGCTTGTCTTCAACGCTGAAATCACCATTCTTGAAACGTCGAAACTATTCCCTTGCATGATTTATCAGTCGGAGCATCGTCACCGTAAACTTCTATTAGCATTCGATGCACTTCAGCTGCGCTTTTCTTTCAATTAAAACAGAAAACTAAAACCTTCCGCAAATGTTGCTTAGTTTAACACAAAAGTTGACACATTCAACACGGTAAAAAAACAGGGGTTTTGTGTGAAACTCAAAACAATATGTACCGAATATTATTGACAGATGTCTAAACTCTCTGAAACCACCGGAATCAGCTGTCGCTATGACACATTTGACACATGTTTTGAAAACGGACCGAACTAATTTATACTCCAAATATTTTATTTCTTTTAAAGCTAAATACGATAGGTTTACCAGGTTTTTAGAATTTTTCTGTTCATATTGGATATTTGATAAGTTCTTGCTGATTTAGAAAAACAAAAAGAACGTGTTTCATCTGTTTTTGTATTCTATGTGCTAAGATAAATAATTTATTTTAAATCAAATAAATTTTAAAATTAAATTCTTTTTATATCATTTTCATAATTATTAATAAAAATTATGAATCATTTTATTATTTTGAATTTTTCTTTTTTAATTGATTTATTCATCTATTCATTTTTAACGATCAGATCCTTTTTCTTCGTAATTACGATGGCGCCTAAAAACCGAGGTCAACGAGATTATACAAGAGCGAAGGGATTTTAGCGAATTAACATCGGTGTCCTACTCAATTTACACTACCATGTTACACCTATTTTGCTTTTCTAGATCCAATAGTATCCCCTATGGTAGGTGCTTTCACGGATTATTAACTTTTTCTAGTTTTTATCTTTCTTTTCATTCTTTTTTTTTTTACACGAACGATTATGATTGTATAACCTACGGTGTACCAGTTTTAGAACAAGACTCGGTTTATATTCGATATATTGAAACTATTGCCAAACATTTATTAATGATGTAATATAAGTGCAATTAATATTTAATTTGTTTGACCATTTTACATAAACGTTTTATTTTTTTTTTCATATTTTTCGACAAATATGTCCTTTTATTTCTTCACTTCGTTACCAACCTAAACACCAAATTGATAAATAAGGAATAATAAAAATACCGGTGGGATAATTTTTTTTAGGAGAGTCTCTCAAAAATTCAGAGAGAGGTGAACAAAACCTTACTGTGACTCGATTCAAAAAAGTTGATAGTCCCCAAAAGAGAAAGTAGAATACTCCACCACTTAAGCTATTGTTCGTTATTGTTTCTACAAGAACTTGACAAATATTTGTCAATTCTTTTACTCCCAATATTGGGAGTATAAATTAGTTCGGTCCGTTTTCAAAAGATGGCTCTATCTGTTATGAATGCATCACAGCAACAGCTGATTCTGGTTGTTTCAGAGAGGTTAGAAATCTGTCAATAATATTCGGTACATATTGTTTTGAGTTTAACACAAAACCCCTGTTTTTTACCGTGTTGAATATGTCAACTTTTGTGTTAAACTAAGCAACATTTGCGGAAGGTTTTAGTTCTCTGTTTTAATTGGAAGAAAAGCGCAGCAGAAGCGCATCGAATGCTGGTAGAAGTTTACGGTGACAATGCTCCAACTGATAAATCATGCAAGGGAATGGTTTCGACGTTTCAAGAATGGTGATTTCAGCGTTGAAGACAAGCCTCGTTCTGGACAGGCAAAAAAATTCGAAGACAAAGAATTGGAGGGTATTATTCGATAAAGATCCAAGTCAAACGCAGGAAGAGCTTGCAGAATCATTGGGAGTTACTCAAGCAACGGTTTTCGTACGATTAAAATCCATGGGAATGATTCTCAAGCAAGGTAATTGGGTGACTCATGAAAAAACGGACCAAATTAATTTATACTCCTAATAAATTTATTGAAAAATTAGAAAGCACAGGTGCATGTTGTAACCTTGTCTTGTAATTTTTATTTGGTGCAATAATTTTGTCCAGAAAAAAAGAAAAAAATTAAAAAAAATAAATGACCGTAACGGAAGCGTAACAAATGTCGAAAGATGGTCATTGGCCGATCTTCTCGACATGAGTTTTATGTCTTTTAATTAATTACAAGCAAAGGCTACATCCGTGATATACCGAAATTAAGGTCAAAGAACGAGTTACATATATACAAGAGACTTATACTGATTCTGATCGAGATTGTCGTATTAATCATCTGGTTTAGTGATTAATCGTATCGTGGATGATCATCCAACGTCTCTTCGTTAAAATGTTTCTTTGGTTGGCAAGGAAAACACCGTATACGTGTAGAAATATTTCAGAATATCCGTTACAAGAAATTACGCGAGTATCATTAATTTTTTATTTCAAATTATTTCTTTTATTTAAAATCATTTCTTTTTTTTTCTATTTTTATTTTTAGGTTGTGTCAAATATGAAATGGAGCAAATTCTCAATTCAATTATGTGCATTATTTGCTCCATTTCATACTTGACAACTTAATATTATTTCAATTGATTTAATTAAAAATTTCATATTATTTCGATTGATTTTGAATTAATAAATATCACAGACTCGTACAGAAAAAAGAAAGAAAATTTTTGTTTAATCTGGTGTGTGATAAATCGAAAAATGATTAAACAAATTCGTACATAGGAAAACTTTCATCCAGGATTCATGAATAATCTTAAAAAATAGATAGCATAATATTTAAAATGCAGGATTAATAACACTCGAATCGTTATTTCTCTTAGGTAAAGGAAAAATAAATGAGAACGTGTTCCTGAGTAATACGTTCCAATTATCGACGATAAATCATGCGAAAAAGGGGGCGGAGATACGGTGTCTTTCGTCTATAAGTAACGTCGGGTGATATTTTGAAATATTTTTAAATGACGAATAAAATATTCCAACGATTCTAATTCATCTAAATCTTATTTAAAATCTATTAAATTTTATTCTAATATT
>JACGTP010001338.1:0-11036 GCA_023678845.1 Mischocyttarus mexicanus
AATTACGTAATGAATTGTCGTGTCTTGAGTAAACACCCTTCCTCACCGCGACTCGCCGGCAGAAAATCGGGGCTCGGGATAACACCGGCACCCCTTCGGAGGATCCTCTCTCCTAAAGTAGGGAAGGGAATGTGGGGGTGGCTGGCGGGAATCGAAGCTACGCCGGCGGTTTAACCGAACCAAATCAATCTGCGCACCGGCTCTCAAATGCTTCCACAGTTCTCCTTGCATCTATCCACCTTGTCTCTCTATCTCCTTCTCTTTATACGATTTTCAAGATTAGGGGTTGAAAGAAGAGGAGATGGTATTATTTCTTTTCATTGAGAATCAAGTCTCTTCATCTAACGAAGAATATAATCGAATGTCTTGTATTAAAACCAATTATGATTGATCTTACAATTGATTTTAATGTTTTATTTGCGACAACTGAAAAGATGTTATTCTAATTTTTTGTATTCCTGCAAATAATCATTGCATGTTTAATTAGACTTGTTAATTAGACTTGTTAATGTTTGAATTAAATAAAGATAAGTTGGGAAAAGCGTAAAGTTAATTTCTAATGCAAATGAATTCCTAAAGTGATTTACCTTTATTCCCATTTCAAACGAGATCCGATTCCATTTGTAGGCGTGGTATCGGTAATCCCCGTGTTTCCCGAAATCGACCCTGGTCAAATTGATGGTAAGGCCACTTTAGAGGTTTACATAGACATTGGAAACGGTCGGTGATCAAAGCACCAAATCGATATCGGCAACGATCCGTGGTAATTCTCTTCCTCTGAAAAACACCAACAATTTTCGTTTAAGTCAATTAATTATATTTCATTGAAAGTTTAACATATTTTCTTAATAAATTATATATTATATTATAAACTTTATGATAAATCCCCAGTTAACATAAAACGTTAATATGACGTTAATATGACGTCATTTTAACGTCATTTTAACGTCATATTAACGTCATATTAACGTTTTGTGTTAACTGGGTCATAGCTATGTGAATATAGTCATTTATCGATATTATTAGTCTTTATATTTCATTTGTATTAAATCTTTTTATGAAAAATCTCAGAATATTTAATTTAACTATCATGTAAGAGGTAATTTTTTCATTTTATTATATAAAAACTCACCATGGCATTTGTTCAAATTATAGCCAATATTTCTAATTTATTAAACGTAAGTAGATTATTTTTATATTTAAAACAGTTTGAATTATTTGTCAATTCAAAATATTTAGTTCATAAAATCAATAAATTTTGGTAATTCTATTTTTATTTTTACTCAGATTAACAAACATATTAAGAATTTCTCAATAATTTATAATATTCTTAAACAAAATAACAGAACTTATTGGTTTGGAAATCTGAAAAAATTACAATTTAATAAAAAACATAAAAACATGTCAGAAAGTTGTGGAAAATTACCTCTTACTCGAATAGAACCTTCTACTGGACAATCTTCTAAATGTTTAAAGAACTATGATAAGCCTAAAACAAAACTCAAACAACGGTTATTTAAATTTTATAAGACTTCTTCTACAATTAAAGAAAAACCAACTAACTGTGAAAAGATTGAATTTAAGAAAACAAAACCATCCTTATGGCAACGCATATTTGGAATCAAATCAAAGAAATCTTGTCCAGCATCATGTATCCATCCAGTAACTTATAAAAAACAAATGAAATCATGCAAGCAAGATCCACGTTTGTTGAATCCATCTTATCAGTCAACTCCTGGAGATGTGCTAATTTACACAGAAATTATTAAAACTAACAAGCATGAATGTTTTGAACCACAACCAATACCACATCATCCATATAAACTTCCAAGAGCTGTCTTATGTAAAATGATCATGTCAAATATTGAAAAAGTAATCATTTAAATACATTATACAAATACAAATTACAAACACACTACATTTACATATTACAATCTTTAATTTAATGATAAATATATTTGAATCTTTTATCGTAGAAACTAAACCATTATTCTGCGGTACAATCTCCAAACCATAATAATTGTAAGAGTAATAAATTTCAAACAAATCCAATACTATTCAAAGAAATGAGACCAATGGTAAAAGAAAAGAGTGCTTTTACTTGTGAAGATGGTGTTACAACTAATAATATCATACAACCTTTTAATACTAAAATGAACCCATATGGAATATCTTTTATCAAACTTATAAGAAATCCTAATAATGTATTAAGCAAATTATTACAAACAAAATTAATAGATAATTTGAAAACTTTAAAGAATATTAAATGTAGTGAAAAAATATCAAAGGGATGATTTATAGTTAAGCAAATATTGTTAATTGAAGTTTATTTTGTTTTTCAATATTTTTTTTTTTACAAATAACAAAACTGATATTCCAATAAATAAAAATTACATATTACAAATGCGAACTTAAAATATATTTTCTTATTTTAATTATTTAATAATTATTAATATTTATTTATTATTAATTATTTAATAATAATTTCGAAATCCGAATTTTCAAATAATTTTACTCGACCAATGATAATCCACGGTTTAAAATAATAATTCGAGACAGATGGCGTTATTACACGGGCTAGTAGAAACTAACCTCAAACTATTTTTAATTCGTAGTATTATTTTTCGTATATAAAGATTATAAATTTAATCATCCTAAAAGTTTTTTTTATGATGATAATAACAGATTAGAAAATAATCGATAATGGATATACAGTAAAGACTCGATTTCGTTTTGTCCATGTGATGTCGGTCACTTGACATCAAAAGTACTATAAACATTTCAAAATGTAGCATTCATAGCAATTACTTAATTAGTTTATAAGTATTTATTTATTAAATAATACTTAAAATTAAGAATTTTATACATTAAATGATACTGTGATAGTATTTAATAGTATATTTAATTAATGGTTTTAAATTTCGCGGGCATTAGATTCATTGTAAGTTTGATAGTATTAGTAACTAGCTGTTGTCTATTCTCATTGGTGTAAAATATTACTGGAAACTCTTTTGATAAGTTTCCTTCCCCCGAGACCGAAACGAAATCGAGTTTCTACTGTAATATATTTATTATATAAAAATTATAAATTTAATCATTCTAAAAGTTATTATTATGATGATAACAAGAAATTAGAAAATAATCGATAATGGATATAGTATTTCACTTATGGTTGAAGTATTACTTTTCTTTATATAAGTCAATTCTGATTGGACATATAAAAGGAAAGGAATGGCAATATCGGTCTATATCGATCTATATCGATCTATATCGATCATAACCGAATATTCGATATAAACTTGTCACATTTCGCGTTTTATTACGTCGTATTATTTATAGCATATGCTAACATCGCAACAAAATTATTTTTAAAATTAATTTCAACTAATATGAAATATGAAAAATATCTTTTCAAATAACTTGTCGAATAAAGATAAAAAAAAACTATTGATTGGATAATAAAAGAAAATTGATTCAAGATCAATAGAAATTTTGTAAAATGTAATAATAACTCATTAATAAAATTATATGAAATTAAAAATGTTTCCAATCGTGAGTACCGAGCCTTAACATTTATAAATACATTCACGCGTATTTGGTGACAGACCAATAATAAATGTTTAGTTCATAAAAAAGATTACGTCAGAGATAATTCGATCCCTCCCTCTACCAATTAATTAAAATCTTGAACCATAGTTTAAACGTTTCACGAGATAGAAAATAGACGTGAAAAGTAATTGAAAGAAATTTACGAGATATGAAAAAATGACTAAAAAAAAGTAAAAAAAAAGAGATAAAATTAAGAAAGAAAAGAAAAATAATAATAATAATAATAAGAGTTGGGAAATGAATGGAATAAATAATCGTGATCGGTTTTAGCCGGTCTTTTGAAAACTGACTTTGTTGTCCGAGAGCGGCCTCGATGGCGGCGGGATTGTCGCTCAATGTGGACCCCTAAGAAGGAATCAAAGTTTCGGGGTAGTCAAATGTCTCGTAAAGAATTAGATACTGTTGTTGCTTGTTCAACAACTTCTAACAAGTCAAAACAATATCCGCGAATTTTTCGTAACCGTCGAGCATCATCGGTTTCCTTTGTGTGGCCGTACGTCGATGTAAACGCCGGTTCGGTTATACCCGAACAAATAGAAACGAGTTCGTTGACGTCTTTGCCGGATGATAGTAATAAAAGATTGTCAATAGAGGATAAAGATAATAAAGTTAAAACGAAGAATCAGGATGATGGTACTGGTTATACAGAAATAGTTTGGTGTTTGGATCATTCTTCGTCATTTCATAAATGTGTATCTTCAGAGGTTGGTGCTGATAGTGGTGGTGTTGGTGGTGGTGGTGTTAGTGGTGTTGGTATTGTTGATCATCCCGAAGAAAAGACAGGAGACGTAGAGACAGTTGACAGTATTGAAAAATGGTTGAAAACAAGATCGGAATCTGTTTCAAGCATGGATTTGGATATTATCAAATTGGAGGTAGAAGAAAACGTAGAAAGATATTTGGCAAGCGATTTGACACATTCTTTCTTACCAAAGGATCCTGACGTCTTATCAATAGACATTGATCTGTCCGATAAAAAACTTAACCTGAGTTACGAGCATTCCATATTGCAAGAACTACAAACGGAAAAATTGTTATGCGAAAAAGATGACGAATTTATATTACCCGAATTTAGGTTGGATCAACTTGATCCTTTGGCACTTTCACCTGATGACATGATGGTAGCTGGGGAAATCTTACCATCCACTAGTGGTCCTACTTCTTTGACATCACCTAATGAACATCTTACCGATACATCTATGAAATCAGTAAAAGAAAGAGTACGATTGGTTGATCGAACAGAAGATACAGATAATCATAATTCTATGGTTGATTCTACTGAGTTAACTGATTTACCTATCGTCTTTGAAAACATTAATGTTATGCAAGATACACCTGAAGTTAATAATATCGTTTCTTCTCCTAAAAGTGTATCCAGTTCTTTTACTGATGTTCTCAATAATGATGACGTTATAGAAAATACAACTGATGTTAATAACGTAACTAATTCTGGCAATAATATTATGGAACAATTGAAATCCAAGGCAAGACTCAAATTGGAACCAAGGATCATTAAGAAACGTCGAAGGATCTCTGACAAATTTGATGAAAATATTGAATCCAAGGAAAGTGTAATGACAGTTGTTGCTATATCAACAGATAAAATTGCTAATATGACACAAATTGTTATAAATAATGGTATGGAAGAACAAATTTATCAGGGTAAGACATCAGAACTGATAGAAGCTACAGGAAATTTTCCTAAATTACCAAGAATAGACACTTCTCCAACTTGGAACAGTGGACCCTTAGAATGCAATTCTGAAATGAACCCTAGCAGTCAACACGAAATGATAATATCCAATGCTTTAGCAGAGTTAGGGATTACGGATGACAGTTTGCAACCTGTTACGGTAAGCGAACATGGGAAGCTTTGGTTATGTCCAAAAGAAGGTTGTGATAAACAATTCAATAGATTGTATGCTTTAAAAGGACATTTACTATCTCATTATGGAGTAAGACCATTTAAGGTACAAACCATGATATTTATATTACATTTAGAATATATTATTTGTATACTTATAATTAAATCATTTACTTTGATTTCAGTGTGACAAAGAAGGATGCACGTGGGCATTTTATTCGGAATTTAAATTGAAACGACATAAGGAAACTCATTCGAAACGTAAAGATTATGCTTGCCAATTAGAAGGTTGTAACAGAAGATTTACTACAATATACAATTTATGGAGTCATCAGAAATTACATACTCGTCCTAACAGAATCAAGTGTCATGTACCCAATTGTCAGGAAAAATTTCAAACCAAGAGAGCATTGGAATTACACATGAGATCGCATGATCAGAGTCATGCTCCTTATGTATGTAAGCACGAAGGTTGTGGTAAAAGATATTATAGTAGTAATGCATTAACATCGCATCAAAGGTGCCACAGTTACAAAGAAATCGATGTTAAGTGTTCATGGCCTGGATGCGGTAAGGTATTTGACAAACCATGTAGACTGAAAGCACACATACGTTCTCACACCGGGTGTAAGCCATATCTTTGCACTTTTCAAGGCTGTCAGTGGGCTTTTTCATCATCCAGTAAGTTGAAAAGGCATCAAAAAAAACATACTAATGAAAGGAAATTTATATGTGATGTCGCGTCCTGTGGAAAAGCCTTTATGAGATCTGAGCATCTTAAAGAACATAGATTGACGCACAAGGAAGGGAGGTACTTTCAATGTTGCATATGCAATACACAATTTTCTGCTAAAAGTAGTTTGTATGTACACATTAAGAAACATCAAAATAAAGAAGAAGTAGAAAGAAATATTTCTAAACAAACGTTAAACGAATCTTCGAATATTAAAAAACGTTTTATAATGACCGAATCTCATTGTTCTAGAGCAAATCCTTTTGTAACGCAGAAAAAGAAATCTATTGAAATTAACAAAGAGCTTATTTCCCGGAATACTTCAACACCAGTATTGTCACAAACGTGTGAATCGGGTTTAAATAACGATGTCGAAAATCAATGTTTAGAAATGATAACCAATCAAGATGAAATTAAAACTTTATATTATTGTCCTGTAGAATTGTGTACGAAATCGTATAGTACAAAAGCGACATTAAGAGCGCACATGTCAAAAATACATGGCACACCTATTGGTGATTGTGATAAATCATTAAAAAGTAAATCCACAGATGTTATAGATTTTAACAATATGGATTATGTCTTATATGCTCCACCTTCAGCATCTGAATCCAACGAACAAATGATTATGGTAACTTCATGCGATGCCGTTGTTGTTAACTCCCCTACTGAAATGGATTCTTTACCTGAAACGCAACCACCTCTCTTAGACATTGTTTTAAGAAATGATTCTATTCACGATAATCCAACTAACGAACAATTATTTCAAACAAACGTTAAAAAGGGTCATGGATCCGCGAGGACAAATTTAACATTTTCGGACGTGTGTAAATTAAAAACAAAAGGTGCGCCGATGAGCTCCATTGCTGGAGCATCGGATGTAACATTAGGTGCTAGTGATATGAAAGGGGAATTATTATTTACCGAAGAATTACCATCGATGTATTATCAAGACGACGTAGGGGGAACGGAGTATCAGGTTTTATTACTTGACTCAGGACCGTCAGAAAGTGCTGTAAATTTGCGCGGTCTTGAATGATTATGATATGTTAAATGTTTGAATATTGCTATTAAAAAAAAAAAATAATTAAAAAAAAAAAAAATAACGATATATATATATTTATATATATATCATCATATATATATATATATATAATATATATATATCATCATATATATATATATATAGTATATATATATCATCATATATATATATATATATAGTATATATATATCATCATATATATATATATATATATTATATATATAGTATATATATATCATCATATATATATATATATATCATCATATATATATAGTATATATATAGTATATATATATCATCATGATATATATATCATTAATATTTTTAAGTATAGTATATAAATTAAATATGGTCTGTGATTGAGGGGCCACCTCGAGCCCCATGATTTATTTGTACAACAGTCCATAATTGATTTACACGTCGTTATTTTTATTAATAAATTGTTGATATTTTTTCATAAAAATTATACATATATAAATGTATATATAAGTCTACTTATTGTTTTACATTTTTTCTATTACAATATTTTCTCTCTTTTCTATTTTTTTTTTCTTCTTCTTCTTCTTCTTCTTCTTCTTCTTCTCTTTAACAGCAATAAGGTGCGTCGTTAAATAAGTTTATACAAAAGATTAAGATTAAACGTTAATGTTTACAATTATTCATTCTTTGGTTACAAGTAAACGAAATACTTTTCTACAAAATCAAGGAACTTTTTTGTATTCGTGTAATGGGGTACACGTTTTTTAATGTAACATTTAAAAAAAAAAAAAAAAAAATAGTAAGATATAACTAATCTAAAATTTATCATAAAGCGAGGTATGCAAAATAGTGTTATCAAATAATATGCATTGACGAGTCGATGGGTGAAACAAAGTGCGAATAAATTATATATGTCAATGGTGGATATAATAATTTGGAAATTTCGCCTGATTATAACGTTGTTCATGAGAGATGATATTGATGATCAGTTTATGTAAAAAAGAAAAATAGGATCATATACGAAATAACATTCGCATTGGAATTGATCTTACATGACCTATAATATTTGTATATTATTCTAATATCATTGCAAAATATCGAGACGGAATCTAAATAATATTGCTATGAACGAAACTTATGTTAGTTTATAAGATATCAATAATAGCAAAGATAAATGCATAAATGTACTCTACAATTCTATTTGATTTACAATCCACAGATTGGATTAACTGCTGACTGTTTGGAATGAATCGAATAAAACTTGGAAATGTTTTTGAACACTTTTCAAAAATGTACATAGATTAATTTGAATAACATTGAAATAACTTATTGAAAAATTAATCTCTATCGATCAAACAATTTCAGCTTCCTTTTTCGTAACGTTGTAATCGATTTTAATGGAAGGAACGTGATAAATTTTTTTCTTAACTCTGAGGTACAAACAGTCTCTGAGTTTATCGAATAGGCATAGGATAAAGTGCACTAATATTATGAACGTCATACATCCTGCACATACCAATAAAGTTTGGATAGGTTTTTCCCAATTAAGAATTTTGTAAATATAATGATAGCCATTTTTATCAAGACCACCCGCAGCATAATATATTATTGAAAATATTACGTAAAATAATACCACGATAAGGCACCACCATACATTTTTCATATATATCGGTATACTAGTTACCGACAAATCTATGACCATTAAAATACTGTTACAAATATGTAACATTATATTTAATGGATCTATATGATTAATTTTAGGGTTGTACACTGCGGTCCAATAAGTAACAGTCACACCGATAGCTAAACTAGATGTCACCGTATAAAAAATCCAATAGGATTTTTCCAACATGGTTAATTTCATATCACTTATACTATATGCTGGATCCTTTTGTAATTTCCATCTTTTAGAAACTATTAATGCTCCTAGGAATGATTGAATCAGTCCCAACGCCAAGTCCCAATTAGTCAAATATATAGGCCACTTTTCCCATTTGTATAAAGGCTTGTAACTTCCAAATTCAAACAACGAACAGAAGACAATACTGATCCAGGCGATGAATATCATCCAACGATACAATAAATACCAGCTTGCAACATGGATTTGACATTTTGGTTGAGAAAACACTCTGACATGGGGTGGTTCAGTTTTTGTGTTAAAATACTTTCGTAATACTTCATAATTCCAAAATTTGTTTAACATTGCTTGGCGACCTGTAATGCAAAAAAAAAATACATATACGTTAATTATTAATAATTATTACAATATAGTATATAATTATGATTAATTTGGCAACAGTTTAACAACGGTTCATTTTTTCTTTTTCTTATGCAATTTTTCATAAATAGCCAAATGAACAAAATGTTACTTTGAATATATCTTTTATAGTTTTGCACAATAAGTCATTTTAAATGCACTGTAATTGTGGTTTAGTATTTTAATAACTCAAGTAAATTAGTTTCGTGGTCTGACAATTAAATCTTTCTTTTAAAAATAATCAACTTTTATTTGTATATTTACATATATATTATTCATTATTTCATTTTCTTAGGAATAATTTTTTCTTCCATTTTTAATACTCGTCAAAGATATTATTTATCCAAAAATAATTTCATAATTTTCAATTATATAAATACGAGAATTCATTTTCTGACAGATTTTAACTTTAATCGTTTATATTTTGAAAGATTCAACATTTAATCAAAAAATAAATATTTCAAACAAAAGTTATAATCATTTCGAAAGAATCGACATTTCGATTATCGAAAAGGATACGAGTGTGATTTAAAAATTTCGCGGGCTTTTTTTAATCATCTTTCTAAGACGAGTTTTAATATTAAAATTATCCAAAAAAAAAAGAAACAATTATAAATATTTTTTTCACATTGATTTAATAATTGAACTTATTTAAATAAACACACGTAGATTATTTCTAAGTAATTATTTTAACGTCAAATAATACAAACTCAAATTTAAATATGATCAGAGAAGAAACATGAAATACATTTTTTTTTTATTTTTGTCATTTGTAAATATTAAATAATTTAAACGATATCTGTTAGATATATAAAATACTTCTAATTTTTTCGAAAATAATTTTTCTCAATGACTTACATAAAGAACACCGAAGAATTATGTAAATACATTTTTTCAGGGATATTAAACTTCTCACGTGAAAGAGCATTTTGTATTTTCTATTAAAAATAACAATTTAACCAACAAAAAGATAGAAAAAATCATTTACAATAAAAAAAAAAAAGGAAAAAAAAAAGAGAAAAATATAAAGTTTCATTGCACACAACACTATTGATCGTCGTAACCTCAAAGCTGAGATAAAACTACCTGGAGTTGATTAAAGAGTGCACTACTGTACCCCCCCCCCTCCCCCTCCACCTTCCACCAACCAACCAATCTATAATTTCCTAACAAAAGGCGCCAATTTCAATTTAATTTTCATATCAATTTCTACTACTACCTCTTATTTTCTCAAAGTTAATTTTGTATTTTTTGTTTTCTCTTTTATTACGACGACATAATCGTTCGCGTGTTATTCCTCAATTATGATTCTTTTATCGTCTTTACGTAGGACGATGTAAAATAAAAAAAAAAAAAGAAGAATAATTCGCAAGATAAAAATGTATTTTTCTAATATCTCCCTTTTCGTTACATTTTTATAAATAAATTTACGATATTTCAGTAATACACGAGCTCGTAATTATAAAATTGGTCTAAGTCAAAAATAAAAAAAAAATAAAAATTTATTAGTTGTTAGGTTGATCAAGTATGAAATGGAGCAAATTTCAAT
>JACGTP010001339.1:0-11032 GCA_023678845.1 Mischocyttarus mexicanus
ACTAAAATAATATATATTTCCAGGCTGCAAATGGACTTACACCACTTTTATAATAAGTCAATTGTAAATATCATTTAATTTCAATTTTGAAATAACAAATATTACTTAAAATATATTTCGTATTAAGCCAATTTTGTTTATAAATAATAACAAGAAATAAAATAGAATTAGTATTTTTTATTTTAAACGTTAATTATATTTATATATTGTTAAACTTAACACAAGATATTGGTATTATTAATTATTTATGCTCTTCATGTGACAGTGTGTAGGTCCATTCGTTAACCGAACTCAAGTTATTTTCCTTACATTTTTCTAAATACAAATTAAACATTTTTCTTATGTTTAATTCAAAATTCAAGAACATCTGTTCTGGATTTTAGGATCGAGTATAATGATTTTCAAATGCCGGAAAATTTTTTACGTGCTCTATCGCTGTATTTGTCATTAGTTCATTAGTTCTTTTGCAACAACCATCCATTTGTCCACGCATGTTTTTCGGAATATTATCATGCGCTTTTAAGACACGATCAATTCGTCCAGTAGATATGTTGAAAGTATTAATGAAAAACTTCTTACACACTAAAATGTTTCCGCGAGAAATGGCTAGGTGAAATTGATGAGCATAAGCCCTCAGAATGCCCGAATGATTTCTTGGCCTTCTTCTATTTACAGTTTTATGTTGAACATTACAGTGGAGAAATATATTTTGCTTATTAAAATCACCTATATTCCAGAATCTAACAAAAATTACTCTACGTTCTGATTCATTAACGCGTTCTATGCATTTTTTCGAGCAGTTACAGTATTTGGATTGACATTTTTTTTTTGGAATGAATTTTTCTTTTTTTGTATAATACTCTTGTTCGGCATTTCGCTTAATTTTATTTATTCGTTGCGTATATTTTCCTTTATTTTCTCTTGCAGAATCCAAGTTCTCAGTAACAATATCCTCATCTGATGAAGATTCTGTCTCTATAATTATTCTTCTCTTCTTATGTTTCATTAATTTGCTTTTTTGTCAATTATGAAGTCACCAATCGCCACTAACTCCGCCACTTGTCTATGGAAATTTGACTTACACCACTTTCATAATCAATGGTTACGCTATTTCTTTTACCGGCCAATTTTTAATTTAACAAAGCATTGGCATTTTTTAGGATATTAAATACTAACTAGTTGTAAACAAAAAGTTTACATTAAATTAAGCATAAATTACGTCATATATCATTTTTTTAAAATTAGACTTACACCACTTTCAAAATAAACGGTCCGTATATATATGTATATTACGTATGAGCAATTTATATATCTTTCAATCGATATTTGCTATTAGAATTATCTCCAATGCTTTTATAATCTTGAACTTGTATTACGTCTTGACCTCTTATAATTGTATTTCCTGTTTTTGTATTATAGGAGTTTTCTCGTAATATAAAACAAAATAAATAAATAAATAAAAAAATATAAATTTATAATAAATATTAGTATCTTTTTTTAAAAAAAAGTGACTATTTAATTTCATTGAAAATAAATTCACGATAAAACAAGGATTTATCTTATATTTTAATTTATAAAATTACATACGGGTATACGATTTTAAATTAAATTAAAAATAAAACAAATATTAGCCGAATAAAAAAGATAAAATTACGAAAATTTCAATTTTTTCTTCGTGAAAAGTAAAAAAATAAAAAAAGAGATAAAAATTGTGATGAATTTTTTCGAAACGTATAATACATTATTCCAATAATTCCAGATTGAGAGTCTTAAACGCAAAGCGGCGGTTTAGCGCGATAAACCTGAGCGATAACCTACAGTGATGTAATTTATGAGCCTGTCTTTACACCATTTCTAGTCTGTTTAACACTATTCCTACCGACACTTCACGTATACCTATTCCTACCGCGGCCGGTCAAATGACCGGTCTTTCACAACTTATATTTTTCAATATTGAATGCAGACCAATAGCCAGCTTACCAGTATAAAAATATATTTTCTTTTATTTAAGAGTACATAAACTACATTTTATTCTTTTTCGTTGCACTTTTTACAAATAGGCTTCTCAACTGTACATTTTCCGCATACGTACTTTTTACATTTTATGCAGATTTTATTCGCCTTATTATCTTTACAATACCTTATCTGACATGTTTTTCGTTTACGGGAACCTGTACTTGTACTTGCGATGGGTATTGGTTGATTTTCTTTGCCTATCTCTTGTTGGTATTCGATGGCAAGTTCTTCTGCCAATTGGAATAGAAATTCCTGTCTTGTAATTTCTCCTTCCGTAG
This sequence comes from Mischocyttarus mexicanus, assembly GCA_023678845.1. Lineage (NCBI taxonomy): Eukaryota > Metazoa > Arthropoda > Insecta > Hymenoptera > Vespidae > Mischocyttarus > Mischocyttarus mexicanus. The sequence goes on from JACGTP010001339.1 coordinate 2,295, forward strand.
TTTCTTTATATAACACCCATGAATTTATCCTGGCTAAATCCAAGTTATTAAAAAATACTTGCAAAGGCCATCTCCGTGATTTAGATTTTACCGAATAATTTCTGGCTATTTGGTCAGTCACATCTACGCCAAATTTGATGCTATTATACAACTGAATTGTTTCCAGTGTTTGGGTGTCATTTTCTTCAACTTGTACAGAATTGTTCATTGAAATGAGAATTAGAAATTTCTTTGTTGGTTTGGCTTTGTAAACTGTCAACATACAATTATTTGAGCGATAGAGTTTGGTTGAGAAAAGTGCCATGTCGTCGTTTTTCAGTTTTGCCAGTCTTGGTAGTTCTTTTCTATTTGCTCTAATTGTCCCAACAATCGTAGTTTTTTTTGCCAAAAGTTTTGTCGCTAAAGATAGACTTGTAAAAAAGTTGTCCGTGGTTATATTTCTTCCAGATCCAACATACAGTAATGCTAATTTCATAGTGACAAACTCTCCAAGAGGAACTGAAGGGGAAACTTACTGTAACGTATTATAAGTCTTGTTTACTATTTTGAAAATGACACTTACAACACGTTATACAATATAAAATATTATAAAATAATAATAATGATAAAAGACTGCCAAGTATGCTCTTTGTGACGTTCACGTTTCGATGCACTCTGTTCGTGTTGCAAGACTCTACTGATTTGAATTCGTGAGAAGATGTCTATACATTTCCTTCAGTTATAAGTTCTTTGTTCTCCGTCATAGTAGATAAGATTACGTGAGCAAATTTGGGGAAGTGGACCGTACCAGATCAATCAAGCAAATAAACCGATAGTCAAACGAGAACTGAAAAGACTTGGAAGTGCCGTAAACCATTTTCTGGAAGGCACTTATAGGATAAAATCATGCCACAACTACATTACCTTTCGTTTGTAACGAATTTATAGTTTTGACATTGAGTCTTAGAGAAAAACTATTAAAAAAATGTATAAATCGTACCACCGGTCAAATGACCGGTCGTGGTGGGTAAGACAGACTACAAATTTTTCTCAGAAAATAAACAATAAAAAAATGAGTGAATATTGAAAAATGTATCATACATATATTTTAGGAAAAGTCATAAAGTTTAAAGGCGATTCGCTTACATTAAATGTTGGAAATTTCAATTGAAAATTTAAAAACGGTCAATTGACCGGTCCCGGTAGGAATAGTGTTAACTAGATTTCTCTGTTATATGAGTCGCATTCGCTATTCCATAACCCACGCTTGGGTAATCTCTGCACTAAAGAAACTTCCTCTTAACGTTATCTTCGATTTTATAAGGAAATATAATACTGATTCGCGTGATTAATAAATTACTATATTTAAAAAGAAACCAACTAACTATCGATACAAAAATCATCGAAATAATTGTTCAATTAATTTACTTAATACGTTGAGCGCCATGTCACCCAAAATGGGTGACAGGTATATTTCCTGGGAGGCCTCGTCACCCATTTTGGGTTACACTTTTATTGTTTTTTTTTTAAATATTATTTTTAATTGAAATTTAATGGAATAAGTATTAAAGTATAAGTATAAAATATAAAAAACGAAAATATAATAATTTCAAATATTATTATTACATTATAATCTATTAATTTATATTTGTGATACAATATTTCCTTATGTTAGGGTGATTTATGGTATTCGGTAAACCACTTCCAACACATTTGTTGTGAATTTGGACAATTGGGACAATAGGTTCTAGTTTTTTTTTATATTTTTTCTCGCTTCTTGGCGTTCAACAATTCGTCTCTTCTTCTGGTAACACAAAACGCACATTCTTATTACAGACTTGTTCTGTATATTTTTACTAACTTCTAAACAGTGAGACACTTTCTTTCTTTTCTTTCTTTCTTCGTCAGGACTAATATTTTTCGAGGATATCCATTCTCTAATTAGAAGTTCCCGGAATTTCCTTATCTGCATATTTTATGAATATTTTATAATCACTCGAAGGTTCGGTAAAATTAGATACGCGACAATGCAGGTTACCTAATCGAATTGCATCGTTGATATTCTTTTCATCGCATTACTTACATTTCCTACAAACTTTAGATAAAAATATTATATTTTATAGGTGTATTGATTGTGTAATTTTCTTTTTATAATAAAAAGAAACAAAAATATTTTATACTTCGTAATCATTCAAAGATTTGACAACTCATGTGCCTACTGGAATTGCATCGTTGGTCGACCAATACCGCTTTTCAAATGTCATGCGCTCCGATAGTCACTTTTGGGCCCTGTGGGAAACTCAAGCAAATACGTTGGGCAATCAACGTGTTAACTCATCAAGTTATCATTTTCGCGACCAGTATGATTTTGCTGCTTTTAGGCAGCTAGATACAGTTGCTGCTTTCCTTGTTTGTGCCTTTACTTCCTCTATGATATTTTTTCCACTGGTAATGTCGACTCCTAGGTAACGGAATTTCATTACTTGTTCGACACTATGTCCATTAACTACTAAGTTGCATTACCGTGACTTTTTTGATATTGTGAGTGATTTCGTCTTCTGTACAGAGATGTTTAGATTGAATTTTTTGGCTGTTGTTTAAAATTTATACAGTATTCTTTGCAGGTTATCCTCATCTTCGAATATTAGAACAATGTCGTCGTCGTACGCTATGAGTTTGATCTCTCTGTTTCCCATTCTATATCCTCTTCTAGGTTTTTTTACCCAATTAATTATTTTGTCAATGATTACATTGAATAGTATGAGGCTTAGGCTGTCTCCCTGCCTTATTCCATCTGCCACTTGTACTGACTTCGAAAGGTTTCCATTAGCTTTGATGTAGCACGCGTTGTCGTTGTTAAGTTCTTTGATAATAGCTAAAATATTTGAATCTACATTTCTTTGTCTTAATATTTTAAGTACATCCGTTAGTTTGACGTTATCAAATGCTTTTTCGTAATCAACTAAGCATAAGAAGGCAACCTTATTAAATTCTACTACCTTTTCTGTGATTTGTCGCAGAATAAAAATGACGTCGGTGTAATTTTCGCAAAAGGGAAATTTATAATATTTAAACAGGTGGTATTTTAAAAAAAAAGAAATTTAAAACGATTGTAGTAATTTTAATTATTTTTCTTTGAATACTTGTGTCGGTATTTCGTAGCTTTAAAGATTGCGAAACGAGTTAAGCCGTGGTAAGCTTGGTAGGAAACGAAAATGTGATCTTCTCAGGGTCTCGTATAGCAACTATCATACCGGAAGTATTCGGCATATTCTACTTTGAAGTACACCATCGGTATCAGAGGTTTGTGGACTGTAATACAGCAAGCCTTAAAGACGTCAAATCTATGTTAAATCCAAGGCATTAGAAGGTAAAACGCGTCACGGACGACAAGAACTTTATTTTCATTCCGATAATATCATCAAATCTTCTGATAATCTTTCTAAACTATCCAATAATGTGTCTTACGTTATTTAACTTTTTAAACGATTCTATTTATTAAAACATTTTTCATCTGTTTTGAAACGTAATATTATTAATTAATATTAGATGTTTGAATTAATTCGTAGCGTTTTACGTTAAATGATGTGAGTATTACAGTATTTTGATTTTACCTTTAGAAACAAATTTATCGTAAATTAGCTGTAATTAGGTGTTATTTTTACGACACATCTTATTTTTCATTTGTTAATAACAACTCTTTTTCTTCTTCTTCATGTGGGATGGGGAAATTCGATAAAGGGAATACGAACTAAAGTATACCTTAGAGCCGAGAGTTTTCACAGGTTTTAGGACTGCCGATAGCATTCACGCAATGTAAAGAAGTATCTTTTATTTATTTAGGGCTGCCGATATCGCTTAGATCATAGAAGGGAGACTCTATCGCAATGTAAATAAGCATTCTTGAATAAGATATAGTTCGTAAGACTGTTGGAGCTTAGCAACGTGCAACGATAAATTGTTATACGAAAAGACAGTTGGAAAAGAACGAAGGACTGAGAAGTTAGTCATCGTCTAGCCATTAAGCAGTGAACGTCTCTTATTTGTATTTTCTTGTTATTAGAATATATTTCATCTTCATGAACAATTCATTATTAACACCAGTATTCCTACTCTTCGATAGGCAGATATTCATAAAAAGATTGATGAGAAGAAAAGAATCCTATATTCATGTACCATCTCCATTTTAGAGGTTAGATATCATCATTACTATCCTGACTTTGGAAGCTGCTGCTTTGAATAGGTCAGATGACTTGACTTTAAATTATTCTCGCAAGTTCTTGAGAGTCAGGATATTTGTCTCTTTCCAATGGATCTTTTTTTTACAATTTTTCCTTGTATTATATAATAAATTGCAGAATCTTATACCGTGGGTCTGTCATGATGTGACTGATATATTGCAATTTTATGTTTTTCACTTCATGTCGGATCTCTACGTTCTTTACCATTCTTCTCATAACCTCTAAGTTGGTCATATGTTTTGTCCATGATATTCTCAATATCCTGCAGTATGTCCACATCTCAAAAGCTTCCAGTTTCGCTCGCAATGTATGTTAAGGGTCCATGTTTCTGCACCATACAAAAGAACTAGGAAAACATAACATTTGAGCATCCGAGATTATCCTAGTGTGGTTTATTATGAACTATTATGAACTATTAAACAAAACTATCACTGGAGATCGTTACCAATTACAACTGATGCACTTGAGTTGTGTATTAGCACGATAGAGTTATTTTACTACACGACCAGTGAAAGCATATCTATTGGGTTAGCAAGAAAGTAATTTCGGGTTTTTAGTGTGAAATAAAACTCAAATTTTCTATACAAAAAATGAACTTTAATCAGTGAAATATCTTCCATTCTATTCGATGACCTTTTGCTATCTTTCTGGTAACTTCATGATCCCGCACTCATAGAATTTCTGGTCCTTAATAACAAAAAACTTAACTAATTGTAAGTGCGATTTGAGGTCATCGTTATTACTGAAATTTTTACCATTTAAGACTTTTGTACACTACAGAATAAATGATAATCTGATGGTGAAAGGTCGGGGCTGTATGGGGGATGTGACATCACTTCTCAACCAAGCTCCAACAGTTTCGTACGTGTTGCTAAAGATGTGTGATGCCTCGCATTGTCGTGGTGGAACACGATTCTTTTGCGATTTGCCAATTCTGGCCTTTTCTCTTTGATTCATTCCTCTAATTTCACAAGTTGTTGGCAGTAAACATCTGAGTTGATCGTTCGGTTGTTTGGAAGCAGCTCAGAATACACAACACCTTTGTAATCCCATCAGATTGACAGCATGATCTTTTTTTGATGCAACTCAGCTTTTGATATGGTTTGTGCTGGTTCATTATGCTTGGACTATGATCTTTTTCGATTATCGTTATTGTAGACGATCCATTTTTTATCGCCAGTGATAATTCGTTTTAAAAAAGGGTCGATTGCATTACGTTTGAAATGCGTATCACAAACATTGATTCGTTGTGTTAGGTGAATTTCTTTCAATTCGTGCAGAACCCAAATATCGATCTTCTTAACAAGTCCCAGACGTCATATGATTTTCAATTGTTGTGTATGATACATTTAACTGTTTTGCAATCTCTCGCACAGTTATATGACGATTCGATTCAATTATCGTTTTAATTTAGTCATCATCAACTTCAGAAAGTCAGCCAGAACGTTGGTCATCTTTCAGTGAGAAATCTCCAGAACGAAATTTTTTAAACCAATTCTGACAAGTGCGTTCTGTTAAACAATCAACACCATAAACTTCACATATCTCTTTGTGAACCTCAGCTGCTTTCTTGCCTTTATGAAAATAAAAAAGTAAAATGTGTAGAAAATGCTTATTTTAGCACTCCATGTTAAAACTGACCGTAAATTGACAGTTGTAAACAAAATTATACGAAATTGATTTCTATAGCGACCTAAAGGTATCGACTACCAAGTCTTGAAAGAAAAAAATTCTAACATTGACAAAAGAATAACGAAACAAATATAACGCCACCTACTGGTGCAAACCGAAATTACTTTCTTGCAAACCCAATATAAACACTGAAATAGAAAAATGGCTCATGGTTTGTTATGTTAGCGGTGTTATCACGACGCTAGCGAGAGTGATTATCAAGTCATTCAAGTCAAGCAGCCTAGGTACAAAAATAATACCTAGGAGGGTGACCCGCTAACTTCCTCGGAGAGGCTAGCAACCTACCGGGGGGTAAAACTTAATAAAATGCTCACAGACCCAACGAAAAAGCCTCGGATACCCAACAGGCTACCGGGAAGACCTTTTAAACGATGGTATGAAAGCTGGACCTCCTCATCGCAGGAGTTGTAAACAAGAATAAAAGTTGAAGAAAATACAGGACAGTGTCCTTAACTAAGAATAAGAAGAAGAGGTTTGTTATGGGAGAATTCCTCTTCTTATGAAGATTGTAAAAATTGGATCGATTTATGGATTGCCTCTAAGGACGAAGTGTTCATGAGATATCCTTCTCCTACCTGAAAGATAGAAAAAAGTAATGGCAAGCAATGGGCAATATTTTCATTAATGTATTTTTTTATTTTTATTTAAAATAAATTGTTATTTGTCTTTTAAGAAACGCTACGAATTCATTCCAACATCTAATATGAATTATAATATATCTTTTTTGTATAATAATAATATATCGATATCTCATGTTGTCTAAAAATACCAATTCATTATTTTATCTACAATATGAAATGGAAATGAACAAAATGTTTTATAATCTCTTAAATTTACGCATGTCATTTAGTTTATTTTAAAATTCGCTCTAATGATAACAAATTCATGATAATGTATTATTATCGTATATCTACTCAATGACTCTTCCTCTTTCCTGATTAAGTAACGTATCAGTTTGCTTTGAACGTTGGAACATTTAAGTTCGCTAAAATAACAGTATCGATTGAAACGTCGTCTTGGGAATATGAAAATTTACTCTTATCTGCGCTAAAAGGTAATTTAATCTTTAATTATTCTTCCCATTTTTAACACTTTTGCATTTTTTAACACATATTAAATAACAAATTAACTTCTAATTTTAACTACGAAAAGAAAAAAAGAAAATATCTTTTTTCTTGATTTTCATTAGATTTTATATTTCAATTATAATTATTATTAAAAATTACCAATGCGTTTTTAAAACAAAATATATCGACAAATCTGTTCACATTATCTTCCAAACCGAATAATTAAATGTTCGTTACAAAAAAAGAAAGCAAATATACGAACTAAAACTCAACTATTTAATTAAAATAATCCAAGAAAAAATCTTTTCTGCTGCTAGCAAGATTATTTTTTCTTAACACTAGAACTACCATACCAGTCAAAATGACTGATCGCGCGACTTCATTATTTAATTCCCACCTCATGTTACATTTTTTTTCAAAATTATATGATGACTTTTCTAGATATAAGGAATGGTTTGTAAGAATAATTTTTATTTTTTTATAACTTAAACAAAATTCTAATAAATTTTGGCATCTGCTACTTCTACCAATACCAGTCATTTTGACTGGTACTTTCTTAAGTGGACATAAATCTGAAAATATCTGTTTTTTGAAATCAACACTGTTGATGAGATATTTAGACGAATGTATTATTCTTTGTTGTAATATTTTCTCTTATGTTACTGCTTATCTGGCGATAATATATAGTGATATAATCGTTGCCGTAATGTATCAAAATAATAGAATCGATGTAGTCTTACGCGATCATTCTTTATTCCATAGTCGTGGGAAAAGCATCTATTTTTTAGCAATATAGCGATTTATTGTAAGCCCTAAAAAATGGCAAAACGTATAAAAACCTCTGATTTGCTGCGAAAAATAAACAATATTTCAATGCAAGCTTCTGATATCGAGGATGAAGAAAGTGACAAAGAAGTAATTGAAATAGTTTATAGTGATAATAATGATGATTTTGATGAATTTGATGAGTATGAAGATCATGAAGAAGTTTGAGAGTCCTCAGACAGTGAATTAGAAAATATTTTGAATTTACGGAAAAGAAGACGTGCTCGTATAGTTTCAAGTTCTGAAGAGGAAAAAGAAAATATAAATAAAAAAAATGAAATTGCTGCAGACGAAAACAATTGGGAAAAAATACAAGAAGGATCTACAACTGGCAGATTACTACTTTATAATATTTTCAAAGATATATCCGGCCCCATAAGATATGCTAAAAGAAATATTATCAAAGGTGAAGTAAATAGCGCATTTTTATTACTGATTGACAGGAATATTCTTGATTATATAATATCTTGCAAGGAATTAGAAGCTTTTCGAGTTTTGGGTAAAAAATGGACTCTAAGTGAAACAAAAATTAAAGCTTTTATTGCAATTTTATATGCTCGGGGAGCATACAAAGCAAATAATTTGAATCTGTCATATTTATGGGACAAAGAATGGGGACCGAACTTCTTTTCCAAGACCATAAGTCGAAATAATTTCAGTGAAATTTTAAAATTTATTCGCTTTGATAGAAGAAGGGAAAGAAGCTAACGTTTGAAAAATGACAAATTTGCTTTGATATCAACAGTATGGGATAGGTTCATTCAAAATAGTCAAAATTGCTACAAGCCATGAGAAAATATCACAGTTGACGAACAACTCTTTGCAACAAAATCCAGATGTCGATTTACGCAATATTTGCCGTCTAAACCTAACAAATTTGGAATAACATTTTGGCTGGCATCTGATGTTACAACAAAATATATTGTAAATGGGT
>JACGTP010001340.1:0-11031 GCA_023678845.1 Mischocyttarus mexicanus
CTATGTCGTCTCGAGCAAAGACCCGCCAAGAGGACTCACTGACGTTTGGACGCATTCGCGACTTTCGAGGACTACGAAAATGCAATCCTCTCCCTAAAACGATCGCTACGGTACTGAAGCGCGTGTGCGGGGTGACGGGCCGGCGGCGCCACTCTAAATCCCCACCCCTTCATTCTCGATCGCTTACAAAGACCTACAGCGCCATCCAATCCCGTTCAGTCTGTTATGGCGGTAATATTTGAATCTATCTTTTGAGAGGGAAAGACATTCACCCTTTTCGAGTTTCGATTTCTCTTTACATCGTTCGAGACTAAAAACTAAATCCTATCGTTAGGTTTGACATCATCCAACCTTTCATAGACGGCGCTGAATCCTTTCTTACCTTTCTATTGAGCCTATGAACTAACGTTTATTGTTGGGTATATATTTTACAGTATAGATTGATTTTATATGTACATAAAATCTATGTATACATAAAATATAAATATATATACTTGTCGACTTATTAATTAGTAATACAAGAATTAAAAAATCATTTCATTTTGTTGATCGTTTAATTTATTTAAATCTTGTTAATATTGTTTTCGAAATTTTTATACGAAAAAGATTGCTAATGTTAATCCCTTATCTGTGTATACATTTATTTCAATTATTATTATATCTTTGAAAGAATATAACGAGTTAGATGTATCTCTTTGTAAATCTAAAAATAATTACATATTGTAATAACTCTTTAATGAATAATAATTAACATTAAACTTATCGACTTTCATGTATATCTATTCTTACCATGAACGGTCAAATGACCGCTTCAAACAAAAAAAACATGTATCTTAATATAGAACGAGATTTTAGCCACTTGGATGATAAACAGAATATTTTTTTCTATTCAAGAAAGTTATATTTACATTATTGCACTTTCTAAACATTTGTTTTACAAATTACGCTATTTTTTATTGCGTAGTATCGTACAAAGAGATCTAGGAATTTATTTAAATCGTGCGTTTGTTTACACTGTAAATCCACAATTATATCGTAGACTCGTAAAATAATTTCAGCAGTGCATTTTCCAAAGAATATCGTCACAAATAAAATAAATTGTTTAAATAGTCAAATAACTGTTCATAATTAGTGTTAAAATTAAAAAAAATATTATTGTAAATATATGTTGTATTTAATAAATAAAGAAATATCCATGAACATAAAGAAACTAACGTTTCGTCGAGAAATAAAAATATCCTTCGACGTTTCGGATTATTCGTCATGAGAGAAACACTACTACAGTAGGTGTCCATAAATAAAGACATAACTATCATGTTATACGTATATGCATTTTCTTAGAGTTTTTTTTTTGATTCTTAAAAAGGTTTACATATGGAATTTTCTATCGCGACTGCGCAATAATTTCTTCTGCGTTTGTCGGCACGCATAGCGCACGCGGTCTTTCGAAATGGTATTTTTAGAGAAGTAAGTCGCTGGCTACCAGCGACAACGGTAGTCATTGCTCTTGATCTCAAACAAGCCGAATACACGTAGCTAACTAATCGGGTGACCAGTAGTGAGTAGATCCTAACAAAATCCTCAAATCTGTGAAATCTTAATATGTATCACTATTATAATTGATTATCTTCGATCCTTTCTCTTCTTCATTTTATTCTTATTTTATTAATCTATCTTTAATCCCTATCTTTTTTTCCTACATTGCTCTTTTCTATCATCTTATTTACCTGACAAACAAGAGCCAAAAATAAAATTACATTTCCTTGTGAAATACACGTAGATTATCTTCAAACAAACAAAAACAACCCATTTTTTTTTTTTAATATCCTATCTACATATCCTTCGGTGATATATATTCTCTATATTTATTTAAAATTTAATACATATATACATCCATTTGTTCTAAAAATTCTATATCTATACGTTGACTACTCTAACTCAAGGTTCCTGTGACTAACCCTGTGTCTTTCTTTCTTTAATCCTTCTTTGTACTCTCGCGCGTTCACTGACCGTCGGTTCTTGACAAAAGTATTTTTGTACGTACAATTTTGTTGGTTTTTTATTTCAATCAAATCTGTAAACTAACAATTCACGAATAAAATTAATAAAAAAAAAACAAACAAACAGCTCGTTCATTTGGTTCTCGATTAAATGAAAGATATTAAATTATTAAATTAATCGATCATTTTTATATCTTCCTACACACGTGTCGTGTTAATAAATTTTTATTTCTTTGTATTTTTATTAAATTATCATATCGCGAAATAATCATATATTTTTGTATCTTTTAAAAAAGCTGCTCATTGTTCTCAGGTAGGACAATAACGTTTCATAGTAGTTAAACGAGCATCCGAAGATTCTTTATTTCACCCACAGGTAGGATTCTCTTTCTCCTTCTCTTTCACTCCGTGTCTGTGTCTAAGAACCGAGCCAAATTCAGGCTAAAAAAAGCTCTTTCGCTGGCGCACTTGGAGATTACGCTTCTTCGCTTCCTAAGCCAATAACTTTTAACCGATTGTCGTTTAGTCGGCAATACTTAACGTTTTGAGCTCATGTATTTTTTCAAATTGATATAAACTTCAAGAAATATTCATTAACAATCTATTTCTTTTTCTTTAAATACCCTTTTATATAAATCGTTTAAATAATCAGAAATAAAATGGAAAGAATACAACGTGATTTGTAATTAATCATGTCTATCATTCTAAAATTGTTTATATATTTATTAGCATAATTGATTAATTACGATTTCATATACGTATTTACCTCGATCACTGTTGTTTTCAATTATTCCAATAAAATAATTCATCTTTGTTTTGAAACGTGAATCAAGCTATTCTTAGATGTACTCACATGACCGCTTAGTATTTGAAAGATTCTTATACAGTTTATATTTTGTTGGATGTTTTCGACGTGATAATGCAGCCAGACAGACAGACACACACATACACACACACAAGGAGTATGATTTTATACAAATAGTTTAGATGATGAGCAATCTTGTTGCTAAATATCTACGTACATATATGTATACATACACCTCTTCGAGTAGTTCTTTGTTAGAATCATAGAAATGTTGGTTAGATCGATTATCGGTAAAAATGCTTAGTGACACATTGTTGTTGTTCTCTTTTTCTGCTATGCCAATAAATGTCATCGAAGTAGTAGCTCAGGATTATTCTCGCTCGTTCTGATTTCATTTCAAACGATCCTTTTATTCAGATCTTGATCTCTTGGCCCTTCTCCATTCTTTTTTTTCTCCTTCCCCCCACTACCCCTATCTTTTCTATCTATTTTTTTCTTCTTTTTCTGCGTCATCGAATAATGTTAGAAAAAAGAAAAAAAGAAAAACATTAATAAATCAAGCTCGTACTTATTAGTGGGGGAAAATTGACTTAAAAAATAAGTTATTCTCTATTTTTAAAATGAAGATACCCCCTCAAGTTTGTTATGTGTTGCAATAATATATTTCAGATAGGTTTCGTCGAAAACTAGTTTCTATTATTTCCCAAAGTCCAAACTTGTTGTATTTCGTCATCGACAAGAATACTATATTAAGCGGATATGGGTGCTGCAAACTCTAGTAATATTTTGCCATCTTCTTCTGCATCATCGATTCCTTTGAGAACAAGAAACATTGAAAATCCGATTGAAGTTAACTTCCCACAAGATAATATTCTTCATTGTGTTGATGGTGTCAATGAAGATACTTTGAGATCTACGAGTTACAACATTACTGGAGAACCTCGAGCACAGGTTACCTAAAATCCTATCATTTCAAATATTTTTTCTTATTGACTATCGCTTTAAAAATAATGCTTTACATTTATTTTATTCATTTATTCATTTATTTTATTTTATTTTGTTTTATTTTAGGAGATTAAACTCATTAATACAAAAATAGAAAATACTATTGTAAGATGTCAAAACGTAATTTACCTTTTGTTTTGTTTTACGAATTTATTAATAAATAAAGACAACACTCTTATTTATTAAATCAATGTAATATTCATTAATTAAACCTTTTTATTATAATTAAATATCAGCGCATATATTGATGCATAAAACGTAAATAACAATTACATTTAATTGCAATATCATTGTTATGCTTGCACGTGCTTCTCATTCTCATCCGCCATAGTTCAACCCGAGTTGGCTCATTTCCAGAAAACTAAACACAAAAAGACAATTTTTCCGCGTATTTCTTTTATTTAAAAAATACTTCTGACAATGAGTCATGGTCTTGATCAATTCTTAGGATTGATCATTTTTTTTTTTTTTATCTTAAACATTACCTTTTTAATCTTTTCTTATTCGTTAATTTAATTTACAGATGGCTTATGTTACAAGAACCACAGATTGGAAACCTGTCGGAGAAGCTAGCAATTCTTCTTCTTCTTTGAGGTTGAAACATCGCGAAAATATGGAACTTTCGCAGATTATTTTACAATTGGCTAAAGCCAATCAACAATTGGCTAATGCTCATACCACAGCTTTGGCACAATTGGAAGGTCTCTATTTGGAATTGCAGAGGGAAAAAAATGGACAGAAATTAATTTCTAATAACAACGAATTAAATTCTTCGTCTAATATTGCATCAAGGAAAAGACTTACGAGTCAAGAAACTAAAGTAGAATCAGAAGATGATAATGATTCGAGAATAAAACTCGAACGTCGTATAGAAAGACTGGAAAATGTTGTATCCGAAAGATCCAATATCTTTCGAGATGAACAACAACAGAAAAATATTAGTCAGGATAGAGTACCTCGCGTAGAAATAGATCAAAATAATGAATCTTATAGTTCTGATCAATATTCACGAATTCATCGATATTGTAGGGAACATTCGAATAATTCTCAAGAAGGAGAAATGATCCTTCGAAATAATGAAAATAGAGGAGCAAGTATTTCTAATTTTTTTTTTTTATTCATTTTTATTTCAATTTTATAATTCATCCATTTTATTTTGTTTTTCATACGCAATGTATATTCTAATCGAAGAAATTTATTTCTAAAGGTACCTTGTAATACGAATTCGGATAAAATCTTGTCGGATAAAAATACGAGATCTTACGAAAAATATGATCAGGAGCACACCGAAAGATTGACCGATGAAGAAATGATCGAATTATTCGAAGAAATGCGTGTACTTAAAGCTGACAAAGTCGAATATCAAAATACGAACGAAAGATTAAATGCGAATATTGTTGAACAGAAGAAATATACTGAAAAGTTATGTAAAGATTATGAGGTAGGTATTATTTTGAGATTTAGCTTTTAACGATTGCTTTTTCATTTTTTTTTTCAATCAATTTTCATTAATTCTTCTTCTTCTTCTTCTTCTCTTTTATTTTGATTTGATAAAAATATTCAAAGTAACACAAAATTATTTCCTACGATAAAATGTTACTTCATTAATCAACCTAAATAAATATCGTAATAAATATTAGTTGGACCGGAAAGTAATGTCATTATTTATCTTTCTTCGACACGACTTAGAAATAGTCTCTGATTAGCTGATAAATGATAAATGATAAACAAACATTGATATGCTCAGAAAAGACATTACTTTCCGGTCCAACTAATATTTATTACGATATTTATTTAGGTTGATTAATGAAGTAACATTTTATCGTAGGAAATAATTTTGTGTTACTTTGAATATTTTTATCAAATCAAAATAAAAGAGAAGAAGAAGAAGAAGAAGAATTAATGAAAATTGATTGAAAAAAAAAATGAAAAAGCAATCGTTAAAAGCTAAATCTCAAAATAATACCTACCTCATAATCTTTACATAACTTTTCAGTATATTTCTTCTGTTCAACAATATTCGCATTTAATCTTTCGTTCGTATTTTGATATTCGACTTTGTCAGCTTTAAGTACACGCATTTCTTCGAATAATTCGATCATTTCTTCATCGGTCAATCTTTCGGTGTGCTCCTGATCATATTTTTCGTAAGATCTCGTATTTTTATCCGACAAGATTTTATCCGAATTCGTATTACAAGGTACCTTTAGAAATAAATTTCTTCGATTAGAATATACATTGCGTATGAAAAACAAAATAAAATGGATGAATTATAAAATTGAAATAAAAATGAATAAAAAAAAAAAATTAGAAATACTTGCTCCTCTATTTTCATTATTTCGAAGGATCATTTCTCCTTCTTGAGAATTATTCGAATGTTCCCTACAATATCGATGAATTCGTGAATATTGATCAGAACTATAAGATTCATTATTTTGATCTATTTCTACGCGAGGTACTCTATCCTGACTAATATTTTTCTGTTGTTGTTCATCTCGAAAGATATTGGATCTTTCGGATACAACATTTTCCAGTCTTTCTATACGACGTTCGAGTTTTATTCTCGAATCATTATCATCTTCTGATTCTACTTTAGTTTCTTGACTCGTAAGTCTTTTCCTTGATGCAATATTAGACGAAGAATTTAATTCGTTGTTATTAGAAATTAATTTCTGTCCATTTTTTTCCCTCTGCAATTCCAAATAGAGACCTTCCAATTGTGCCAAAGCTGTGGTATGAGCATTAGCCAATTGTTGATTGGCTTTAGCCAATTGTAAAATAATCTGCGAAAGTTCCATATTTTCGCGATGTTTCAACCTCAAAGAAGAAGAAGAATTGCTAGCTTCTCCGACAGGTTTCCAATCTGTGGTTCTTGTAACATAAGCCATCTGTAAATTAAATTAACGAATAAGAAAAGATTAAAAAGGTAATGTTTAAGATAAAAAAAAAAAAAATGATCAATCCTAAGAATTGATCAAGACCATGACTCATTGTCAGAAGTATTTTTTAAATAAAAGAAATACGCGGAAAAATTGTCTTTTTGTGTTTAGTTTTCTGGAAATGAGCCAACTCGGGTTGAACTATGGCGGATGAGAATGAGAAGCACGTGCAAGCATAACAATGATATTGCAATTAAATGTAATTGTTATTTACGTTTTATGCATCAATATATGCGCTGATATTTAATTATAATAAAAAGGTTTAATTAATGAATATTACATTGATTTAATAAATAAGAGTGTTGTCTTTATTTATTAATAAATTCGTAAAACAAAACAAAAGGTAAATTACGTTTTGACATCTTACAATAGTATTTTCTATTTTTGTATTAATGAGTTTAATCTCCTAAAATAAAACAAAATAAAATAAAATAAATGAATAAATGAATAAAATAAATGTAAAGCATTATTTTTAAAGCGATAGTCAATAAGAAAAAATATTTGAAATGATAGGATTTTAGGTAACCTGTGCTCGAGGTTCTCCAGTAATGTTGTAACTCGTAGATCTCAAAGTATCTTCATTGACACCATCAACACAATGAAGAATATTATCTTGTGGGAAGTTAACTTCAATCGGATTTTCAATGTTTCTTGTTCTCAAAGGAATCGATGATGCAGAAGAAGATGGCAAAATATTACTAGAGTTTGCAGCACCCATATCCGCTTAATATAGTATTCTTGTCGATGACGAAATACAACAAGTTTGGACTTTGGGAAATAATAGAAACTAGTTTTCGACGAAACCTATCTGAAATATATTATTGCAACACATAACAAACTTGAGGGGGTATCTTCATTTTAAAAATAGAGAATAACTTATTTTTTAAGTCAATTTTCCCCCACTAATAAGTACGAGCTTGATTTATTAATGTTTTTCTTTTTTTCTTTTTTCTAACATTATTCGATGACGCAGAAAAAGAAGAAAAAAATAGATAGAAAAGATAGGGGTAGTGGGGGGAAGGAGAAAAAAAAGAATGGAGAAGGGCCAAGAGATCAAGATCTGAATAAAAGGATCGTTTGAAATGAAATCAGAACGAGCGAGAATAATCCTGAGCTACTACTTCGATGACATTTATTGGCATAGCAGAAAAAGAGAACAACAACAATGTGTCACTAAGCATTTTTACCGATAATCGATCTAACCAACATTTCTATGATTCTAACAAAGAACTACTCGAAGAGGTGTATGTATACATATATGTACGTAGATATTTAGCAACAAGATTGCTCATCATCTAAACTATTTGTATAAAATCATACTCCTTGTGTGTGTGTATGTGTGTGTCTGTCTGTCTGGCTGCATTATCACGTCGAAAACATCCAACAAAATATAAACTGTATAAGAATCTTTCAAATACTAAGCGGTCATGTGAGTACATCTAAGAATAGCTTGATTCACGTTTCAAAACAAAGATGAATTATTTTATTGGAATAATTGAAAACAACAGTGATCGAGGTAAATACGTATATGAAATCGTAATTAATCAATTATGCTAATAAATATATAAACAATTTTAGAATGATAGACATGATTAATTACAAATCACGTTGTATTCTTTCCATTTTATTTCTGATTATTTAAACGATTTATATAAAAGGGTATTTAAAGAAAAAGAAATAGATTGTTAATGAATATTTCTTGAAGTTTATATCAATTTGAAAAAATACATGAGCTCAAAACGTTAAGTATTGCCGACTAAACGACAATCGGTTAAAAGTTATTGGCTTAGGAAGCGAAGAAGCGTAATCTCCAAGTGCGCCAGCGAAAGAGCTTTTTTTAGCCTGAATTTGGCTCGGTTCTTAGACACAGACACGGAGTGAAAGAGAAGGAGAAAGAGAATCCTACCTGTGGGTGAAATAAAGAATCTTCGGATGCTCGTTTAACTACTATGAAACGTTATTGTCCTACCTGAGAACAATGAGCAGCTTTTTTAAAAGATACAAAAATATATGATTATTTCGCGATATGATAATTTAATAAAAATACAAAGAAATAAAAATTTATTAACACGACACGTGTGTAGGAAGATATAAAAATGATCGATTAATTTAATAATTTAATATCTTTCATTTAATCGAGAACCAAATGAACGAGCTGTTTGTTTGTTTTTTTTTTATTAATTTTATTCGTGAATTGTTAGTTTACAGATTTGATTGAAATAAAAAACCAACAAAATTGTACGTACAAAAATACTTTTGTCAAGAACCGACGGTCAGTGAACGCGCGAGAGTACAAAGAAGGATTAAAGAAAGAAAGACACAGGGTTAGTCACAGGAACCTTGAGTTAGAGTAGTCAACGTATAGATATAGAATTTTTAGAACAAATGGATGTATATATGTATTAAATTTTAAATAAATATAGAGAATATATATCACCGAAGGATATGTAGATAGGATATTAAAAAAAAAAAATGGGTTGTTTTTGTTTGTTTGAAGATAATCTACGTGTATTTCACAAGGAAATGTAATTTTATTTTTGGCTCTTGTTTGTCAGGTAAATAAGATGATAGAAAAGAGCAATGTAGGAAAAAAAGATAGGGATTAAAGATAGATTAATAAAATAAGAATAAAATGAAGAAGAGAAAGGATCGAAGATAATCAATTATAATAGTGATACATATTAAGATTTCACAGATTTGAGGATTTTGTTAGGATCTACTCACTACTGGTCACCCGATTAGTTAGCTACGTGTATTCGGCTTGTTTGAGATCAAGAGCAATGACTACCGTTGTCGCTGGTAGCCAGCGACTTACTTCTCTAAAAATACCATTTCGAAAGACCGCGTGCGCTATGCGTGCCGACAAACGCAGAAGAAATTATTGCGCAGTCGCGATAGAAAATTCCATATGTAAACCTTTTTAAGAATCAAAAAAAAAACTCTAAGAAAATGCATATACGTATAACATGATAGTTATGTCTTTATTTATGGACACCTACTGTAGTAGTGTTTCTCTCATGACGAATAATCCGAAACGTCGAAGGATATTTTTATTTCTCGACGAAACGTTAGTTTCTTTATGTTCATGGATATTTCTTTATTTATTAAATACAACATATATTTACAATAATATTTTTTTTAATTTTAACACTAATTATGAACAGTTATTTGACTATTTAAACAATTTATTTTATTTGTGACGATATTCTTTGGAAAATGCACTGCTGAAATTATTTTACGAGTCTACGATATAATTGTGGATTTACAGTGTAAACAAACGCACGATTTAAATAAATTCCTAGATCTCTTTGTACGATACTACGCAATAAAAAATAGCGTAATTTGTAAAACAAATGTTTAGAAAGTGCAATAATGTAAATATAACTTTCTTGAATAGAAAAAAATATTCTGTTTATCATCCAAGTGGCTAAAATCTCGTTCTATATTAAGATACATGTTTTTTTTGTTTGAAGCGGTCATTTGACCGTTCATGGTAAGAATAGATATACATGAAAGTCGATAAGTTTAATGTTAATTATTATTCATTAAAGAGTTATTACAATATGTAATTATTTTTAGATTTACAAAGAGATACATCTAACTCGTTATATTCTTTCAAAGATATAATAATAATTGAAATAAATGTATACACAGATAAGGGATTAACATTAGCAATCTTTTTCGTATAAAAATTTCGAAAACAATATTAACAAGATTTAAATAAATTAAACGATCAACAAAATGAAATGATTTTTTAATTCTTGTATTACTAATTAATAAGTCGACAAGTATATATATTTATATTTTATGTATACATAGATTTTATGTACATATAAAATCAATCTATACTGTAAAATATATACCCAACAATAAACGTTAGTTCATAGGCTCAATAGAAAGGTAAGAAAGGATTCAGCGCCGTCTATGAAAGGTTGGATGATGTCAAACCTAACGATAGGATTTAGTTTTTAGTCTCGAACGATGTAAAGAGAAATCGAAACTCGAAAAGGGTGAATGTCTTTCCCTCTCAAAAGATAGATTCAAATATTACCGCCATAACAGACTGAACGGGATTGGATGGCGCTGTAGGTCTTTGTAAGCGATCGAGAATGAAGGGGTGGGGATTTAGAGTGGCGCCGCCGGCCCGTCACCCCGCACACGCGCTTCAGTACCGTAGCGATCGTTTTAGGGAGAGGATTGCATTTTCGTAGTCCTCGAAAGTCGCGAATGCGTCCAAACGTCAGTGAGTCCTCTTGGCGGGTCTTTGCTCGAGACGACATAG
>JACGTP010001341.1:0-11027 GCA_023678845.1 Mischocyttarus mexicanus
TTCACGTGAAATCTAGAATTTAAGAGAACGTCTGAGTTGGCATGGGAGATAAGATGGTAGAAAGAAAAAAAGAAATTTCGGAATTCTAGGATTGTTGAATGTCAGCGTCGATGTAGTTGGTTCTAATTGCAAGAAACTATTACAATTTGTCAGGAAGAAACATTAAGATATTATGACGCACGCCTTAATGAAATTGGAAACAAAAATAGTTATTAAGGAGAATGTTTGAGAGACATTCGAGTAAAGAAGAGATTGTAATACGTAGAGAAATAAACAATTAAAACGTTCTACCTCGGCTGGTTTGATATTCGTCCGTATAATTGTTTACGATATGAGTAAAATTCTTTTATTTCAAACAATGTATTGACAAAATTGATAAATATTGTCTTTTGTAAAATCTCAGACATATCTTAATTAGGTTTCGCTGGTTTCGAAAAAAATGTTAAATTTTAAGTCAATATCTTCAACATTTACTGGATTATCTACATGAACAATAAATTTCCTCAGTATAGTAGCAATAATTCCCTTCATTTCGATTACTGCTAATTTCTTCTTCTTCTTCTTCATAGTTTAGGACATTGTCCTGTTTTTTCTCCAACTTTTATTCTTTTTGTATTTTTATACCTCCTGCGATGAGGAGGTCCAGCTTTCACACCATCGTTTGCAAGGTCTTCCCGGTAGCCTGCTCGAGTTTGGCTTCTGTGTTTGTGCTATCTTAGGCAGACGGTTGTTCTCCATTCTCGCAACGTGATCCCTCCATTCTCTCCTTCTTTGGCGGGCCCAGCGCACTATATCTTGGACATTGCACTCTTTTCTTATATCTTCGTTGCGATGGCGGTCTAACAGTGTTTTGCCAGAGATGGAACGTAGGGTCTTCATTTCTGTGCTCCTTAGTAGTCTCTTAGTAGCAGCGATTTCGGCTCTTGCTTCAATGGCATATGACATAATTGGCCTTACACAGGTCTTGTAAATACGAGACTTGCAGATGATGCTCATGTACTTGTTGCGCCAAATTATGTCTCTAAGACAGCCGGATACTATTGCTGCTTTTCTTGTTTGAGCTCGTACTTCTTCTATGATGTTCTTACTGCTAGTTATATTGACTCCTAAGTAGCGGAATTTCATCACCTGTTCGACGCTAAGTCCATTAACTGCAAGTTTACATCTTCTTGGCTCTTTAGATATTGTGAGCGACTTTGTCTTATGTACAGAAATGTTGAGATTAAATTTTTTGGCTGTTGTTTCAAATCTGTACAGCAATCTTTGCAGGTTGTCCTCGTCTTCGGCTATTAGCACTGCGTCGTCAGCGTATGCTACAAGTTTTATTTCCCTAACCCCCATTCTGTATCCTTTTCCGGCAGTCATTACTTCTTTTATTATTTCGTCCATGATTAAATTAAATAGAATTGGGCTTAAGCTGTCTCCCTGTCTTATTCCATTTGCTACGTGTACTCGCTTCGAAAGGGCTCCGTTGGTTTTGATGAAGCACGTGTTGTCGGTGTTGATTTCCTCTATAATAGCTGTGATGCCAGGGTACACTTTTCTTTGTCTTAGTACATTGATTACATCTGTTAGTCTGATGTTATCAAATGCTTTTTCTAGATCGACAAAGCATAAGTAGGCAACTTTGGTATATTTTATTGCCTTTTCCACGATTTGGCGCAGAACGAAGATTGCGTCTGTCGTGGACCTGTTTTTTCGAAAACCCTGCTGTTCTTCGCTTATTCCTGTATCAGCTACCACTTCTGATATTATTTTTGTGAATAGTTTCATAACCGCACTCAGAAGACTAATGCTCCTATAGTTTTGGGGGTCGGATTTTTCCCCTTTCTTGAATACCGGTATGATTATGCTATCTTTCCATTGGATTGGCACTTTCCTCTCTTCTATAATTTTATTGAAGAGACTATTCAGGTCGTCTATCAGTGCTGGTCCTCCAAATTTAATTAATTCGTTCGTGATGTTGTCCAGGTCTGGGACTTTACGGCTCTTTAGTTTCTGGATTGACGCCCTTAGTAATTCTTTGGTGCACCTCCAATGTCCTTGTTCATCAGTTGCAGCTTTTTCTGCTTGAGTCTTAGTGTCAGACTCACGGTAAAGGTTTTCAAAATGTTTTTCCCAGCTTTTTTTGAAAATTTTGCATATTTGCACGTATTCATTCAACGGCTTGCTGCGGTTTCTTAGCATGTTCCACACTCGTTTCTGACCTCCGTACATGTCATGCTCCATGTCTGATGAAAATTTCTCCCAGAAGCTCCGTTTTATTTCTCTTATCATGTTATTCATCTTGTTTCTTATTAGCTTATATTGCGAGTAGTTGATTCTCTTGTCTCTATATTGTATATAAGCGTCTCTTTTCTCCATGGCTAGGTCTCTTATTTCGTTTGTAAACCATGGCTTCTTGTTGTATTTCTTCTTCCCATCAACTCTTCGTTTACCTAATGCTTCCTCGGCCGCTCTGGTTATGTTTGTGGAGAGTTTCTTCCATGCATCTTCCACGTCGTCGCTTGATCCAACTTTGTTATCTTCTATGTGTTTCTTCAGTCTTTGCTCGTAAAGATGTTTGGTCAAGTCGTTTGAAAAAGATTCGAGGTTCCATCGTTCTGCTGAGTTTTGTGGACCTCTCATCTTTAGTTGAACCGTGCGTCTGAATGTTGTGAGGACCAGGCTGTGGTCTGTTCCGGCATTAGTGGAGCTTAAAGTCTTTACGTCCAGTATATTAGAAGGATGCACACTTCTATTCGTTATGGCGTAATCAATTATTGACTTTAGTCCTCTGTTGTTTGCGAAGGTAAATTTTTGTTGTGGTTTGTGTGGGAAGAAGGTGTTGTTTATTCGGAGTTCATTCTGGGCATAGAATTGTATTAGCTGTTCGCCGTTCTCGTTTGTCGTGTCCTCATTGAACCGGTTTTTGAGACCTGGTATTATCTCGTTCCCGATTCTTGCATTGAGATCGCCAAGAATAAAGACTTCGCTTTTTCTTGGTATTTCGTCTAATGTTTTTTGGAGGTTCTGGTAAATATTGTCTTTTTCCTCCTGAGGCTTCGTCATGTCCGGCGCGTACACAGCTATTACGTTGGTTGTAATATCTCCATGGAACTTAAATGCCACCCGCAGGATTCGGTCATTGATGTAGCTGATGTCATGAAGGTGTTGGTGGAATTTTTCATGAACCATGAGTCCGACCCCGGAAGAAGTTCTTTCATGTTTTTTCTTACCGCAATACACCAGGAGATATTTACCATACTTAGTATTGCCATTTCCTTTCTTCCTAGTTTCCGATAGTGCGCAGATGTCAATTCTGTTTCTTTCCAGTTTCACTAATATTTCTTGATCTCTCTTGTTGAATTCTGTGATGTTCCAGCATCCAATTCTTAGTGTGTCCAGTTTTTGGAATCTCTTTTTCCTTGTCCCTGCCATGTCGTGTCCGTTGCGATCCGTCCGGCTTTTATCCGAGGCTTTTTCGTTGGGTTTGTGAGCATTTATTAAATTTTTACCCCCGGTAGGTTGCTAGCCTCTCCGAGGAAGTTAGCGGGTACCTCATCCTAGGTATTGTTTGTACCTAGACTGCTTGACTTTTGAAAGAAGCATCTTCTGTAGGTCAACTCGGTGCCATTTTCGACTTACAGAGAACAAGTGAAGAAGTTTCGTCTCCTTCATTATTTTGTACTACGACCACACGAATACTTGATCGAGAATCTAGAGACCTCTGCCCGTTACTCGAAAAATTCGTCATTTTCTCGTTTTACGATGAAAACGAGCTCATCTCGAAGTTTTCTGCAATGGAAAAAGTTTGCGAACAAATGATAGCTTCTGTTCAACACGGATTATTTGTTTTTATTCCTACAATTTTTCAAAATAAACAATCCGAACTTAAACCGAAGAAAGAATTTTTGGTGGAAATGTCACATTTATTACAGCGAATGAGAGTTTCACTCAAAGTGGATTCTTCTGTTATCCTGTTGCATCATAATATTTTAAAAAAACGTACAGCGTTAGAAGACATGGTGAGATATCTTTTTTCTTAGATATTTTAATAGAAAATAATGTATTTTTCAATCAATATTTGAACATTTTGTAGAATCAACAGACGAATAATGAACCGGAAGTGAATGAACAGGAACTCTTTGAGAAATATATATATTTAAAATTAACACTGAATGCATAAATAACATAATTGTAAACGTTGAATGAATAAATATAATTCTCTACCTTATTTACCATTGACTTTTATTATTCACTAGCATTTACCTAACATTTATTGCAATGCCTTCTGTTGAGACATCCAACATTGAGATCTATATTTTTAGAAAAGAGATAAGGATGGGTTCTAGATAGATAGAGTAAAATAGGTTAAAATAAAACACAGAATTTTGCAATAAAAAAAAGCTTGCTTCTGCGTAAAAACCCCGTCGAAAAAGGGAAGAAGCCCAATTAGATGAAATCTTGATACCCAATTTGAAGAAATTTAGGTATAATCTGAACGGAAATTTGATGCAGATTCTAATGAAATTGAAATAAAAAAAATCAACATTTTAATTGAGTAAAATAAATTTAAAAGTTTCGAAGTGCTTTTAGCAATTGAAAAGTACAAATTAAAAATTAAAAAAATCTGTAAATTATTGATAGTATGATAATAAAGTAGTGTGCATTATTTTTTTTTGAAAAAAGTTTATTTATATATGAAAAAAAAATTGTTCTATGTACTTTTGCGTTTTTTGCAAAAACTATCGCACTCTTAAAAAATTTTATAAAACTTGTTTTGTAGGAAATTTAATTATCTATAACTTTTATTTAAAATATTTTTCAATATTTTTTATTGTTTAGGAGTTATTTTTGAAAAAGTGAGTTTTTAGTGAATTTTTTTGCAAGCTTTCCTGATGGATTGAGCCCTAACTTTTTGGGATATTAAATATCAAGTACTGACGCAACTTTTCCCGTTTGTCTCATCTTTTAACACCAAAATTGCTATTTCAGATTTGAATGACTGGACTAAAACTTGAAGAGCAGAAAAACCGCCCACATTGCGCCCGCCTTCGTCCCTCAGATGAACCTACCTTATCGCGCTCTTACCTGAGCGTTTATACGTGGCATCTATTTAAAATCTATTTGACCTTGGTATCTCCTATTAATCAAGGACGTCGTCGTGCCACTTATCGTTGTCTGGTGGCTTCCGGACATTTCCTACGCTCTACGGTATGCTGTTTCCGTTCTGCAGACCATCGCGTCCAAAATTCGTCACGAATGTGTGGGCGTAAACTATCGGGATAAGCGGTTTCTATGTTCTATTCTTTGGAACGTAACATATCCACGCGTCTGCAATGTGTCTTTAAACCAACAGCAGGATCATTCGCCCCAGCGAATGCATCATCCACGTCTCATTTTTGACTTTAAACATTAAGACCCGAGCGGCAAACGAAGCCCTTCGTCCTTTACAAGTCTTTTTCGCAACACATTCGACGGACCATTCTCACGATGTTCTCGGTGGATATAAACGGTATCGTCGCCAATTTAACCAATCTCATCTCTCTGCGAAGCGTCAAAATCTACGCAAACCTTGCTCCGTACCACCACGTTTCAGGTTACCTTCTAGTATGTTTCCTGATTTCTCACATATCAATATGCATTCACGCTACGCGAGCGCGAGTTTAGAATCGTGGGTAAAGCCCACTCGGTGCGCCGAGGCGAGTCCCGAGTCATCCACCCCGTTATGGTATCCATCTTTGGCGGTTCCGCGATAACGATAGTCCAACTTCGTATTAACCAGTCGAATCGTGAATGAGTGTTTTCCTAGATGGTTTTTCTTACCCCTCTTCTTGAGGTCGAGTGGCGTGACTACTAGAGGTGGCTTCCGGGTTTCCCAAACTTTCCGCCACGATCCAGTTAATTCTCTTTCTATTCCGCAACGCAACCACCGAGAAGTTCGCTTCCACATACCCGCCTGCTGTGAACCATCCGTGTAAGCCAGACCGAAAATAATCCCACAGATCTAATTCTCCGAAAAGAATCCTCCGGTCCTACGTAGCACGCGTTGTAGAACTCCTACCGTGCGAACTCCATAGCATTGATTGGACAGTGGCTCCTTACCCGGCGATATGTGCGTTACAACATTTATAATATGCACTCTCGCGTCCGCGCATATCTAGCCCGTTGGCTTGTCAGCTTCGTCTGACCTATTTTCCACAACCGAATCGCTGACGCTATGATTTAAATCGCAACATGCGTGCAGCAGGATAATATGCTTGCCTCGACATGTATAGCATCTGTTTCGAGAGGTGCAGTTGATTACCTTATGTGTTTCAAGATAAACAAAACAAAGCCTCAACCGACGGATCTCCTCGCGCCACTGGTATGTAGATTTAGCCGGAAAACGCCCGCAATTAAAGATTCGATGCGCGCCTGCACATAGAGGGCATTTTAGTGTACCGTTAACTGAGGAAACAGATGCAGTGTGACAAACCCGACACGAATCCGGGCTCCGTCGAATTAATCTGTTATCTCTTCCTTCTGGACCATTTATCTCATCAGTAGTGACTACTCCGAGCGTCTGAGCACGTTGCTCTATAAACTGTATCAGCTCCGCAACCTTTGGAAACCAATCCATTATGTTCTTATCTGTCGCGTCGAAATCGTGCGTCAAAATAAGGCGGCTATCTCTTTCACTTAATATCGGAAGCATTATACGAAATGATCTTTGAACATTATAAAATTTATATACAATTTTTTTTTAATTCTATTTTAATAAATATTTTCGGTATTTCTGTTTTGAACATATTGCTGTAGTTAATGGATGGGATATATTGGGGCTCACAGACATATACTAAATACAGGACAATAGGAAATAAATGATAAAATTTTTATTTCGTAAAAAACATTGAATTTTTGTTATGCATTACTAAAAACATTTTTTTTTAACATTTTTTTTTAGGATCATTACTCGTATAACGCTTCCAGTATTGCAAGAATCTTTTACAATGAAGAGAAACAAAAGTAGCTATTGCGTTTGTTTCGTTCCAAAATATCAAAATAAAAAAAAAATCTTTCTAAGTAGTACAGAAGTCGAGATATCGAATTTTTAGAACGCTTTACCATTTTGAAGTCGCGCGGTTGAGTTTGCTACGCTGCGAGCGAGTCTCGTTCCTCCGCGATCGCCTCTTCCCCCTCACGTGCAATGTTATGCCGGAGAACGCACTCGTCTTTGAGATACGTTATATTATTTAAGGATAGGTGAAAGGATTAACAATTTCTAAGTCAAATTACAAAGTTTGAAAACAAATGTATTTCCTTTATAATAAGACGTTTGTAACAGTTCGAAAATCGAGAACAGAGTGAAAGAATAATGGTGATCTCGCTGCTTATAAGTTCCTTGGTTCTTCGGATACAAAGCAATATTTGTTTTAGGACTGCCGATTATATTGAGGTCCTAGGGACGCGGTTTTTTATCGCAGTTTAAATAAACATTCTCCGTCTATCTGGCGCCGCTGATCATGCCCAGATTAAAGGAGCGAGGCCCTATCGCAATACAAACAAACATTCTTTCACCGTATATAGTTCGTAGGGCCGCTAGGGCATAACACCCCCCGCCTTAGATGAAATTTTGGGGCTTTATTAATAACCACAAAATTTCACATCAAGTCATCCAATACAGGTGAGATGTATCTTCGCATCCCTCTATTCTTTCCGTCTGTTTTAGAAGGTACCTCTATGGTAGCAAATTTTCTAGACGGTTTATTATGAAAATATACTTCTCTGTTTACAGTTTCCTGACCGCATACATTTTGTCCATTAGTATTAAAACAGTTATTAAATATCATTGTACAGGGTTTTCTTATAAACCAATGAGCTATTGTTTGCACAATTTTAAATTTAAGTGATACATAAAATATAATGAGCCCAACTAATCCTAGACCCGCATACTTAAGCCAAAGTATTTTTTCTAGGCTTGTCATGGTTCGTTCATGTTTACTTATGTTTTCAGCATCTTGTATTATTTCGTCTAATTCTTTACCTACATTTCTAAGCATTGACGGGTTAGCATGTATTTGAGATAATTTCGGTATCCGTATTAGATCAAGTTTGAATGCAGGCTCACGAAAAGCACTTGAGTTGAATTTATATGAGAAAGGACTTTCATAATGCCGCGCTGGTAATGTTTCTATTGTTTGATCCGATAGTAAAGTTGTATCTGGCGTGGTTGCTAAGCATCCAGGTTCTAATGTTAATAATCCTATCTTATCAATTAAAAATTCTTTTGTTTTTCCTTTACAATGAACGTGTATGATTTTAGCTACTGGTGCTATGAATATCCATCTATGATTATCAAGCAACTGTATCCAGCCTGTTCTCCCTACGTCAATTAAAGCATATTTACAATAAGAGCTCTGATCTTTATATGGAGTACTCATTACAATATTTAAACAAGGGTCTTGAGCAACAACGTAATACTTTGGATGTTGCCTTTTGCATATGCGACTGGACCTAATATGCTTACAAGTTTTAAGAAATATATGATACGTAGGTGTATATGTCAAATGAAGCTTTTCTACAAATACGTAATCATGAGGAATAATAATATATTGAAATATATGTTGATTAATGTCTTTTGGTAATGGTATAATCCTATAAGTATCATAACTCTCTTCCTCTACCATAGGTAGTCTAATTTCGAATATTAGTTTATTGGCTATAACTACTATAGAAATTTCGCTTATCCTTAAATACTCAAAAAAATGTGTTTCATCCACTGGTAAAGGCATTCGCGATATTCCCAACACAGTGGCCATATGTTCTAAACTAGTTTTAAGATCACCGGGTTCTAACAATTGTGGGCTAATCTGTCCAGAAAGAGCGGCCAAAACACTATTAATTAATATATTAATTGTTTGATCATATTCGCTAATGCAGATTTCAAGATATTCGGTTATCTCTATAACTTCTTTATTATTCTTAAATGCAGATTCTATTTTGTTTAAGTTTTTATTTAAGATTGAGCGTTCTAGCTATCGTAGTAGACAGACGTGCTAAGCCGAGCTCTGAGTGTTTTTGTTTATATATAGTGAGTTGTTATTAAGAGTTAATACGTTAAGTGTTGTCACCTTGAAGTTTTTCAAATTCGGATATTTGAATGGCTTTAAGCCTTTCGCATATCCTTGACCAGGATATGCAGGCATCGGTCATTTCTCCGCCATGGCAAACGGTCACTTCTTCTAGGCGAGGGCATGCTTCTCACAATAATAAAAGAGCAAGAATTGATGACGACAACAACAACACTTATCAAAGAAATGGGATATTCGAAACCGTCAACAGATACTCGGTCCTTAATGTAAACTTAAATTCAAACAGTAACACAAATACAGTCACAGAAACTAATATGCAGGAAAATGAACAAATACAAAAAATACCATCACCTCCTCCAATCTACATAGAAAATGTCCTGGACATTCAACTTCTTACAATATGCCTAAACGAGGCAGTCAAAAAAGAAAACTATTCATATAAAGTCAATAACGATCAGGTTCGTGTTCTACCAGCAGATGCAGACTGCTACAGAAAAATTACGAAAACGCTTAAGTCGTTAAATGCAAGCTTTCATACATATCAATTGAAACAAGAACGATCGTTTAGAGTGGTGTTACGTAATTTGCATCACTCAGTTGATTTGGACGAACTAAAGGAAGAACTTAGAGAGCTAGGTCATGAAGTCGTAAACATTAGGAATATTCAACATCGAACTACACACAATCCACTATCGATGTTTTTCATTGACCTCAAACAAAAATCCAATAACACAATGGTTTACAATATTAACAAACTCAGCAACACGATAGTAAAAATAGAACCGCCACGAAAGAAAAAGGAAATCGCACAATGTAAGAGGTGTCAAAGGTATGGTCACACACAAAAATATTGCAATCGCAATTTTCAGTGTGTTAAATGTTCCGGTCAGCATGCAACGGCAGATTGCAAGAAATCCAAAGATACTCCACCAACATGTTTCCTCTGTGGTGCCAACCATACTGCGAACTACAAAGGGTGCCCTCGCTATCAAGATATATATAAAAAGACATTTCCAACATCCAGAATAAGGAAAAATGTAAATGTCCAATCCAACCTTCAAACCAGCTCATTTGTAAACTGATTGAGAATGCGTATAATTCCGGTCTTGATAGGTGGGTGGATGCAGATGAAATGATCACGTTTAGTTTTTTCAAACGGGTCACGATATATTTGTGTCGGCGAATTTGTACGAGTTGACTTGAGTACAAAAAAAGATCACGAGAGTAAAGGTGAGATTACTTGAGTGGTACAAAGAGCTATTGAGTTTGCTTATTCAAATCACTGCTGATTTATATGAGAAAAGTAATCGCCTTGCGATAATCGTGTTGATCACGCAAGGCCTTCGACAGAACGATTACAACTAAAGGAGCAGTACAAAATGAAGAGATTACGGCAGTGAATTCAAGATGAGTCAAATCAGCCTTGCTATGATGATGTTCATCATGCAAGGACTGAGAAAGATGCTTATAATGAAAAGAGTAACCTTACAGAATCGCTTCAATGATGAGAATTCAAACGAGCAGACCAATGGTGAGAAGACCAAAATGAGTAGACTAAGAGAAAACTTGAGTGGACTTGAGAATCCAAACGAGAAGACCAATGGTGAGCAGACCAAAATGAGTAGACTAAGAGAAAACTTGAGCGGACTTGAAACACGTGTTGCTTCTTTCACTGTTCAAAGTACAATGAACTTCCCCGCATCCTCGTGGAACGGTTGGAAAAGTGATCGCGCAGGATCGATATATTTTCCAACCAATTAGCATTTTCCACGATGAGGAGACAAGGAATTCGAGTAATGAGAAGGCAGATCCTGTGAGATCACGCCACATTCCGCCAATGAGCAGTCTCCACGTCATATCGCGTGATCTTCATATCGATATCTAATCGATATGCTGATGATGTGATAAGTCGTCTGGCGGCGTGCGAGAGGTGTTAGCCCGAGAGGTGCTGCGACCGTGTGGCTGATGAGT
>JACGTP010001342.1:0-11016 GCA_023678845.1 Mischocyttarus mexicanus
TTGGGACAACTAAATTTTAGGTTATATTATGAAATAAGATTGTTTTCCCAACTTTCATTCTAAAATTTAAATATAGATTGACAACACTTACTCATAGCGGTAGTTTGAAAGATTTTCACAGAAAAAGTAAAACATCTTTAGAATACACTAATGTAAATTGAACTGAAAGAACCTAACGCTCTCACAAGTGTTTAAACGTTGTCTGTCGCAATTAAAGGATATTTTGCAACTGGTAAAAAAAAGTGATGTAGGCACGCGGAATATTCCGCGCTCGGTGAGAGCTGACAGTCGCGGCCCGCGGATTATTCAGCGCTTGGATGCAAATGGGTTAAAAACTATTGCGAAAAACGATATACGGTACACACTACCTAATACGCACATAGCAAAGTACATCGTGCAACCACTAGTACAATGACAGCCGCTAATAAGGGAAAAATTTTAAACTGAACCTATGCTAGCTATTTTTTACCCATACGAGTAGCACCTGGGCACACTCCTAGATGGGAAGACAGAAAGTCTAGAGGGGAGAAACGGGAGATTAGCTCCATTAGAAGCTTAAAATCATGATCTGAAAAACATGATTAAAAACACATAAATACATAACACATAAATACATTTCTATAAAAATTCATCTAAGCGGACAAGGACTCTATAGGTTAATTGATTTTAACTTTTCGTTTGTAAGAAATTTTAAATTTAATTTTTTAATAAGTAAGAATTTTAAAAAAAGAAAAAGAAATATATAAATATATGTAGGAAATATATTTTTTAAATCCCTACAGATACTCTGACTTACTTTATTATCTTATTCTTTATTATACTACCCTTAAACCCTTACACTTTTCGTCGTAACGCTTTTTGATATACTTATAATATACTCGTAAATAATCTTCTACTCTTAGACTTCGACTCTTGAACTCTTATACTCTTTAAACCCTTAACTCTTAAATTCTTAGACTCTTAAACTCTTAATTTCGTTATACTCTTTTACTCATTATGCTCTTTTACTCTTCATACTCGTCAGCGCTTACAACTCTTTACTCGTTAACTCGTCAAAACTCGTCAAAAACTCTTACTCATCCCTCATTCTCTCACCTTATATCCCTTTTCTCCCTCTTTCTCTCCTCACACTCACGCTACACACACACGCTCACTCGTACCCTCTCGTTCCCTTCACCCTATGATATTACGCGCTGTTTTCTTATATTTCTCTTTACCTGCTGAATATTTGATAATGATCGTTCTCGAAATTTCGAACAACAGCAAGTATCCTCTTAACAACTATCATTTCTTGACTTATTCGACTCTTAGTGTTTTTATTTACGTTTCTTCTGATCTATGCCTTTATTCCTATCAGAGATACGTCTAAATTTATCTATGATCGTTCTCGAATATTCGAGAGCTTTCTTTCTTCTATTTCAAATCCCACATGTATTATTTTCTGGTATCTGTAGATTCGCGATCGCTGCTTTCCCACGTGGTCTAAATACCTGGTTTATTATTAGGAACATATTTTCTGGATCGTTCTTTGGAATATCACGGATTTTCTTTCGCCAATATTTATTTATAGATATTGAGTATTCTTGTTTGAGTTGTTGTTTAACCTCCGATAGTGTGTCTTTCAGCATCGTAAGTTCTGGATTATCATGATATTCGAACCTCCCGTACACCCGATTTATTCTCCTTATGAGATAGCTTTTTGTCTTCTGTATTTCTCTTATGCGTTCATTCGAGTATGCTTCCATTGAGTCTCGGAGTTTTATTTTCGATTCTGTTGAGTGTATTGCTTTTTTAATGGCCTCGTTCATCACTGCTAGATAGCTGTTTATTTCGTGGTTCGATAGGTTCCTATCTCTGGGTATCTCTATTCTACAATAGTTATTTAGAAATCTCCGAAATTTGTCCCAGTCGGTTCGTCTGTAATTTAAAGAATGTGAAATGTCCTGCTCTTCTAAAGTAAAGAGAGTATATTTTTCTTTAGAGGTCGTCATCGATACCGCGTTGTGGTCGCTATCGTAGGGTAGGCATTTCAAATTTCCGTCTTTGTCGGTGTTGTGGAACTCTAATATACATTCCGCTATACAGATATCTATGTATGAGTTTCCTCTGGGAAATGAAGGGATATCCGTGCTACTTAGACCAGCTTTATACTCTATGTCGTTCTATTGCAGCTAATTGAAGATAAAGGTTCCTCTTAGGTTGCATGTGTTATTTTTCCAGTGTTGGTTTTTCTCGTTCAAGTCGCCTGCTATTACGTAGTAGTTATTCGATGCTTCCAGTTTCAGGTATTGGAATATTTTCACGAACTCGAGATAGAATTCCTATTTGTGGTTACCTGCCGCGTAAGCCGCAATTATGTATATCGAAACGCCATCGGTGAGGTTGAGTTTTATCACAGTTGTTTCTATTATTTTCGAGTTAGTAAGTGCTTGCAGACTTATATTGGTGTACCTGATATTTCTTTTTATTGCTATAGCGGTACCCCTACCTTGAATGGAGTTTGGTTTGTCCGTTCATATGATGTCGTAGTTTAGGAATGATATTTTATGGATGTTGTTAAGTTTGGTTTCACTTATGAGAATGATGTCAGGTTTGAGTGTTTTCATGAATTTAAGAAGAGTTTCTCTTCTGTAGTTTTGTATAAGCGAGCTTACATTTATGCTTACTATGTTGAGTCTTTGCTGTCGGTTTTTTATTTTCTTGTTAATATCCGTCTCAATTGTTATTTTGTTCGGAGATTTAAAAAAGAACGTCCACACGTCTTGAATTGTCGATGACTCTCTCTCTAAGCCAGTCAAATTGCTTTTGGAAGACCTCAATGAGAGTCTTCTTAACGTCTTCGGCTATTTTTGAAATCCTTTGTTTTTCTATTATCGGTTAGAGGTTTTGGATTACGTTTATCGCGAATGCTTCTCTGCGGCCCACTCTGTTGTTTGTCGGGTTGTTTTTTACGACTTCTGAGCATCGGAGATTAGGTCACACATAGTTATTCATTTGTATGATTTTATGTTGCCTCTTTTCTTGTTCTACTCGTTTCTTTTCTTTGACTTTGTTTAGCAATGCTAGTCTCTTCAGGCAGCCTTTGTACGATGCAGGGTGTCCATGATTATTGCACAATACACAGAAGAGGATTTCTCTATTTATCTCTTTGTCTTGCTTGTTGATTTTGCATTGACCTGGCTCGTTGTTCTCGTCACATTTGACGCATCAGTACCCCATGTTACAATTGGACGCAACATGCTCGAGTCTTTGGCATTTTTGCATTGGATGATTTCGGTTTTTCGCAATTTTTCCCATCTTATGACTTGATGGTTGACATATTTCTTCTTCTTTAGCCCGTTTGTGCCCAGTATTGAGTATCACCGTCAATTTGTTTTCTCCACACATTCTCTCTCACGTAGAATCTCTCGATTTTAAGCTCTTTCTTCAGAGTTGTCGTTATCGTTTTCGGGTTTTTTTCCAACGATGTTTATAGGTGGTAGTTTAGTTTTTTTTCCGTAATTAGTTCTTATGTGGTTTGCCGCGGTTGTTTCTTTGTTTCGGTGTTTTGTTTTTTTACTTTGGTTTGTTGTTTTTTGGCTTCCACATCGTCCTTGAGGGTTAGTGGAGCGAATCTGTTACCAAGCTTTATATCTTCTTTAACTGATTTTACGCTGCTTGACTCAGCGATTATATTTGAAGTGGGCGTGGAGCTCGTTCTCTTCTGCTCTGTTTTCTTCAGTTTTTAGTTCTCGGTCTTCAATTCATCGTTCGTTTTTTTTAGATCTCTGATGGTCTCCGAAAGATCCTCAATTTTTTTCTGCATTCTTGACCGCCAAAGGTCAGTACTTCCTTCGTTTTCGCTCTGGGTTTCTTCTTTGGCGTTGTCTTTGTATGTTTTTTCCCCCTGTCTATCTCTCTTTTCGGGTATTTTAGGTTTCGGATTCAAGCGAACGCGTTTTTTCGTCATTGTATTTTCCTGTGTTTCCATTTCTGCCGAACTCTATTACTGCTGCCTCCTGTGTGGGAGGCTGGCATCTTAATCGCGAGTAAATATCGATACCTAGTATAATATTTTCTTTGCCATTCCTGATAATTATGTTCTTGATATAGCACTGGTCTATCCGGTTGTTGCACTTAGCGTGACAATTCGCGTCGAACTTCTATCACGTACGCGCTCTCTGGCTCCATCCGCTCGCCTTGACGATTCGAGGAGAACTCGATGAGAACTAGTACTTTCATCGCGGTATGGCCGTTGACGAGAATAACACATCTATTAAATGCTATTAACCATTAAATTCGTAACATCAGTATGGAAAAAAATAAAAAATACTACAGGACGCCTAATACGTACGAGTCTCAGAAAACACGAAATGGAAATTTTCGATCATGAAAAAGTTCTTACACAATTAATATGGTAGGGGAGGTGGTAAGGAATCGTTCGATAAATGGTTTCGTATAGAAAAAAAAATTATATTATCAAAATATGTTATAATTGGTTTCTTTTTGACGATCTTTTCTAATAAAAATTGAAAAAAAGAAAGAAAAGTGTCAACAGCACACGGTGTTCCTAAACGGTCACACCCATCCAAGTACTAACCGTGCCCAGCGATGCTTGACTTTAGTGATCGGACGAGAACTAGTACTTTTTTTACTTATACGTTTATTTCTTTCTTTTTAAAGCTACAGAGTACAGTATTGTTTTGTTTGTTCATAATAAACAAAAGATATAGTAATCATTTCTTTTTGTTTAGACATAAAGGCCGGTTACGCGGCTCGCAATGTCATGAGCAGTATATATTTCTTATTTTCTTTATTTACTATAAAAAATATTAAATAGTAAACATATCTTTATGTTTGCTAAAATTTTAAATTCGGTTCAAAATAAATTAACTCTGTTATTTGAATGTAAAAATATAGTTGCCTAATGATGTACATAGTAGAAAATATGAAACCATTTTGCTGCTTTGAGACGGTATATATATTAGGTTGAGGAAAAAGAAATCCGTTATTTTTTCGATGAATGGCTTTAGTGATCGATATCTTGTAAAGTATAGATCAAGCATATTTCCGATTTATGCTCGTTGGAAAGGTGACATTGCACACTAAAATAATTCTCTTGCTGATTCTTGTTTGGTCAATTCAGTTGTGGGTTACAGGGTGTTAAAAATGGAAGTCAACGGAGAGAAAATTCGTTACATTTTAGTTTTTCTTTGATAATGGCGAAAATGCAAGCTAAGCGGCTGAAATTGTGAATGGTGTTTATGGTCTCGATATTGTAACAGCTAATTACGTACAAAAAAAAAAATTAAAAAAATTCAGATTGATAAGATCCGTAAAAATTCGGACCTCTACTGTCAATAACTGGACCGTTTGAAGCTCGCGATTGACCAGAAATATCCAAAATTGGCCAACAGAGAGGTGTTGTGTTCCATTAGGACAACGCCAGGCCACACACAGTCTATAGTAACTCGCCAGAAACTGTTAGAGCTTGGTTGGGAAGTATTGATGCATCCAATATATAGTCCGGACCTAGCACCAAGCGATTACCATGTTTTTCTTGCATTGCAAAACTTCCTCAGTGATAAGAAATTGACATCAAGAGAAGATTGCAAAAACCGATTACTAGAATTTTTCGACAATAGGGACCAAGATTTTTATGAGAGGGGTATTATGAAGTTATCTTTAAAATGGCAATAAATTATAGAACAAAACGGTCCACTTTAAACCAAATCGGAGAATGCAAAACATGTTAAATAAAGTCTTAGAGTTCACGTAATAATAATGGATTTCTTTTTCTCCAACCTAATATATTAACGCTATTTATTAACTATGTGTATTATATACAGAGTGAAAAAACCATGTTTTCAAAGAAGAAATATTCTTGCTTCGAGTTAGGAGTGTGCGCGATCGTAAAAGCGTTGTGAAACTTTAAAGTGGAATATTAGGAATAGAATTTAAGATGTAAACAGATGGTCACATTTTACGGCAACTATGTAGAAAGGGAATTTATAAGTGCAAGAAACAAGATTGGTCATGATTCTAAATACCAAAACTACGAACGATTTGTGTATAAGTGTTTTCAACAAAATCATAAACCAAAGTCAAAAAAGTTATTCAATACTAGAAGAATTCTTCTTTGGAACTAAAATTTATTTTACGCTTTTCCTAATGGGTTAGTGATAGAGTAGTTGGAATTTTCCAAAAATCGAATTTCCTTTGCATTTTCTTGTAGTATGATGTATCAAAAATATTTCCTGAAAATTTCAAGTCAATTATATGAATAGGTGCCAAATATCTGGCTATTAGTGAAGGACTCTAAAGCAGTACTGCGTCAAGGTGCGAAGATGATGGCCACTGTAATTCAAAAACCACTCAATAGATTTGAATGAAACTTATATAGCTTTTTGGAAGCATAAAAAACTAGTTACTTAATCGAAGGATTTTTGTTTTTGTTGAAAACTTCGATTTTTTTTTAACAGTAAACTGTTAATATTTCTCCTTAAAAATTCGGGGGTAAGCTTTTAGAAGCCGCTTTTTTGTTAATTTTCAAAAACAAAAATTTTGATTAAGTAATTAGATTTACTATTGAATGACAGACTGTTATTTGTTTGAACCAGTGAAAAGTTTTGATAGTCATCGCAAAGCAGTACTTGTGACACAGGGGGTCATACAAATATGGCAATAACTTCATCCGAAAATAATTTGTTTGTTTTAATTTAATGAAGTCAATTTAAAGCATTGTTATACAATAACTGTGTACTATAAGCTTTATAAAATATTTTAAATTATTGTCTGAAAAAAATTATTAAGAATACTCATTTTTTCATGACTCTGACTACATCTTATCTCTTAACAAGTTGATTAGCAGTCTTGCAAAAAGCAAATACTATTATAAGTTTCCGAAAGTAACCAACAAGTTCGAAACTTTAAATGTTCTTACAATTATTAACTTACGAAACTTTCCTAACTTGCAAAGGTTTATTTATTAATGTCTTTATTAAGCCATTTCTGATTATGTTTTATATATTTTTTACATTTTTTTCTAAAAATTGACATTGCTTCTATTAAGTACTAAATAATAACCCTAATTCAATCAAAATTTTATGCAGTATTTCTATATTATTGACTTCTTTCTTAATATTATATAAAATATATACTATTATATATATGTAGTTTGTATTGTGTAAATCAATATTTTTTTTTATCGCGATCAAGTCTTGATCCGGATTAAAATAAAGTTTTTTATCAGTAGAGAGTGAATTGCTTCATCCAAATAGAATTTTACTTAACTCGTGATGCCCGTTAGGCACAACAGATGCTCTTTATTTACAGCTGTCTTTATTTATCGTTATTTGGAAAAAATAAATTTTCCAAGCCGAACATATAATATTAATTATACGCATGCCATCCGATGCATCTAGCTCCGCAATTTTTAAATCATGGTCATCTTACTTCTGGGAGACTATGAGCTAATAACCACTCACAGAAGTCGGCATGTAATTTATTAAATTCTAAAGACGAATAAAAACCTTCATCCTTTTTATAAGAAACATCAATAAATAAATATATTTTTTTTTTCGTAAAAAATATATTTATAAATGTTCTATTATTAATAAATTTAACTTTTCAAAGATTATTTGCTGAACTTGATATTGTAATAAGTTGTAGGTATACTGAAAAACAAATTATTTATATGCATTAAAAGTTATCTTGCAGTTGATAAAAATATAATATCAATGATTATTGAGATATTTGACAAAATTATAATTATTTTTCATTATATATATATATTTAGAACGTTCCAAATTTTTTTCAAATTTTTTTTATAGTAATTAAAAATATATAATAAGGGATACAGCTGTGACAAAATGCATGTCATATAAAAATAACTAGCAAATTTTTAAGATATATAAGCACATTATTGTAAGAGAATTATCAGTGTTAATGATCTTTGCATTTGACCGTCGGCAATTAATAGGAAGTTTGCTTGTACCTTCTTTTTTCTTAACTTCCACTACCGAGTTATCGTAATCTAAGAACAATGTCTGTGATAGAGTTTAAGGACAATTGGTATAAGAGCGCAAGGTAATATGTTTAAATTATTTGAGTAGTCGCGATCAATACACAGATTGGTACGGACGTGTTTATATTTTGCTCTTAATCTCTTATCCTACTCTGTCTATACACATTCAATAGTTGGAATAAGGTCGTTAGACAGCCGGTAAATTTGAAAACTTTTGACTCGGTCAAATCAATGGATATAAGCCTTTCGCATATCCTTGACCAGGATATGCAAACATTCAGGCCACCGCCGTGGCAAATAGCTACTGGATCCAGTCGTCCGACTACTCCTAATAGCAGGAAAAGACCAAGAGCAGAGGATGATAACATCAATTAAAATCATGAAATGGAAGGAGTTTTACTAACAGCAAATAGGTACTCAATCCTAAGTGAGGATTGCACGGAAGTAGATGCACCGGCTCCAGTAAATGGACAGTCACCAAAAGTGCCTCCTCCTCCTCCTCCGATATATATAGATGACGTTATTGATAATATTCAATCGCTGAAGAAATGTTTAGAAGAAGTCGTGCATGAAAAAAGCTACACTCTTAAGATTAGCAATAATCAGGTTCGTGTCCTGCCGGCTGATCCGGAGTCTTATAGAAGGATTGTGAGAATTTTGAAGTCATCGAACGCTAATTTTCACACATATCAATTAAAACAGGAACGGTCGTTTCGGGTTGTCTTGCGCAACATTCATCATTCCGTTGATTTGAATGCCCTAAAGGACGAACTTCAAGAGCTTGGGCATGAAGTTGTAAACATAAGCAACATAAGACACAGGGTAACACATAACCCGCTATCAATGTCCTACATTGATTTGAAACAGAATCCAAATAATAACACAGTATATAACATAAACAAACTAAATAATACAATAGTCAAAATAGAACCACCCCTAAAAAAGAAAGAAATAGTTCAATGCAAAAGGTGCCAAAGGTACGGTCACACTCAGAGGTATTGCAATCGCACATACCAGTGTGTCAAATGTGTAGGTCAACACGCAAAAAACACGGCTGATTGCAAAAAATCTATAGAGACTTTACCAACCTGTATTCTATGTAGCGGCCTCCATACTGCGAACTAAAAGGGATGTCCACGCTATCAAGAACAGCTTAAGAAAACATTCCCTAAACCAAGGCTCAGGGAAAATCATAATATTCAGACCAACCTACAAGCCGACCAGGTGGGGAAAAACCAACATTACACAAATCCACAGGTGTCTTATGCTCAGGCAACGAAGGGAAATAATCACCCGTCAAATAATCCAAACCTGGAGACATCCAACAACGAAAATACAAGCAATTGTACAGAATTTTCTAAAAGTCTGATGAAATTGGAAAAACTTATTGATAAACAATCCGAGCAAATAAACAACCTCATCTCATTAACAGTTATCGTAAGTAAATTGTCAAGTATCGACAAAAATGAAGTCTTTAGGTATCGCGTTTTGGAATGCCAACGGTCTAATGCAACGAAAAATTGAGTTGGAAGCTTTCTTGAAACATCAGGACATTCAAATAATGCTGGTATCTGAGACACACTTTACTGACAAAACTTATTTCAAAATTTTTGGCTTTAAGGTTTACTGCACGAATTATCCAAGTGGAAGAGCACATGGAGGTAGAGTGATTACAATTAAATCTAGTCTAAAACATTACGAACTTCCCTTCTTAAAACAAGACTATCTTAAGGCAACAAATGTAATGATTTACGATTGGGCATAGCCCACTAGCTATCTCGGCAGTCTACTGCCCCCCTAAACACAATATTCAAAAATCAGAATCGATCATTTCTTGGAAAGTCTGGGCACTAAATACATGGCAGGAGGCGATTTTAATGCTAAAAATAACCATTGGAGCAATAGAATTGTAAGCCCAAGGGGGAGTACTCTCTTAAAAAGTATTGAAATAAATAAGGAAACATGTATTAGTTCTGGAGAACCTACGTATTGGCCAACAGATGTCAACAAAATCCCAGATTTGCTCGGTTTTTACATACATAAAAATATATCTCCTAGATATATACAGGTATGCTCTTCACCAGACTTTTCTTCTGACCATTCTCCAATCATAGCAACAATAAACACAACAATTGTTGAGAATAGCCCTCCAAGCTCCATATGCAATAAATTTACAAACTGGGATCATTTTCGGGAGACATTTAGTACTGCTACTACAGCCGCAACACCATTGGTAACGACCGACGATGTAGACGTTGCAATAAATTACCTAACAAATAATATAATAAATGTAGCTCGAGCTTCTACACCTAGTCCTAAAAGCAAGAATAACCACGAGTACCCTGAATATATTATAAGAAAAATCCAAGAAAAACGAAAGCTGAGAAGAATTTGGCAAAATAGCAGATTACCAAATGACAAACAGAAATTAAATAAAGCAACGAGGATTCTAAGAAAAAATCTCATGAACTTTAAAAATGAAGGACTACAGACCTTCCTAACAAAATTAAATCACACAGCTAACAATAACTATTCACTTTGGAAAGCAACCAGGCGATTCACACGTCCAATACAAGACATTCCGCCGATTCGACAACCACAAGATGGATGGGCCAGAAGACCGATAGATAAAGCGAATCTCTTTGCCCTTCATCTGGCTGAAGTATTCAAATCTTCCCCATCTTCTGCATCTAACGAGGAAGAAGAGATCAAGAGTTTTCTCTGCTCACCTTTCCAATTGTCACTACAAATCAGACCTTTTACCTCGACAGAGGTCAAAGAAGCAATCGCAGCTTACATGAATCCAAGAAAGACACCAGGCCTTGATCTAATCAGCGGGAAGATGATTAAAAATTTGCCGAAGAAAGGAATCGCATCAATAGCTTCCACATTTAATGCCATTATACGTCTAGGATACTTTCCTATCACCTGGAAAATAGCTGTGATAAAACTCATTCATAAACCAGGGAAAGCAGCAAGTGAATTCCTTCCGAAGTGACCTTCCGACCAAT
>JACGTP010001343.1:0-11004 GCA_023678845.1 Mischocyttarus mexicanus
AGAGAGAGAGAGAGAGAGAGAGAGAGAGAGAGAGAGAGAGAGAGAGAAATGAATGTTCACTATTCAGTATAAGCTAACGAGTTCCTCGAGATTCTTGTAGGAACGACGAATAGTATTCTCCTAGGAGAAACTAGAAATCTTTTCTTTTCAACGTAATTCTTTTTTTTCTTTTTCCTTCTTTTTTTTTACCTGCATTTTCATCAGATATTATATATGCATATACGTACTCTTCTCTTTTGTTCTAACGAGAAAGAAGAGAGAGAGAGAGAGAGAGAATGAACGAGTAGAGTAGTCACAACGAAAGACGGACGGAGCAACGAACAAAGCATCGCTCGACATGTTCTGCAAAGAAGGCTTCGGAATTAAAGGTGAACTCGAATAATGAAAAGTCACAGTGGACATTACCTTCCTCGAGGCCATCATCCCCGTCGCTCATCAATTCATCGTCCGAGCAAATGTTCAGCACATTCACCAGCATCTCTGTGACTGCAAGCAAAAAAAAAAAAAGAAGAAGAAACGAAATTAGGGTTGGGATAAGATTTATTCATTTTATGATTAACACGTTGACTGCCACGGGGTGTCATCGGTGACCGTCATTCAACTTGCCAGTCACGCCATAGGGGCCCACCGGTGACCGGCACCCCCCCTAGATTTATTGATAATATATTATTTTAAACAAATGACAATCGTGGCATCAAGGACAGTTCCTGTCAAATTGACGTGGCATTCAACAACGTGTTTGAAGAAAATAATTTTACGTCTCGAGAAGTTTTCTTTTTTTTGTTTTTCTTCTTGTTGCTATGCTCGATATTTTCCTTGTCCTTAAACATGAATCGTCTAACCGATGACAAGTTTATTATCAAAAGGTAAAGAACATATCGTGATTAGTATTAATTAAAACCTGTGTTTAATCAAATTGGAATACTATTAAATTAATTCGAGATAAATGAAAGGACACCCTTTCTACCAAGGAAACAAGGTAAAGGGCTACTCTAATTAATAATTCATCAACATCTGAAATTTAATTTGAATCTAATTCCTATTCGAAATATCGTCATTCCATTTAATCCTGTCATACTTTCCGGTCTTGTCACCCGTCATCGATATCATCATTTTTTTTTAACTCGTTTCCTGGGTAACAGCTTGACTAAAAATAAACCACATTGTTCATCGCGTTACAGGACGTAATATTAAGATTAGATATTATTTAGGATTAAGAATTAATTTATCCTTTTTTTTTTGCTATCGGTGGATTAACCACAAGAGTTTTAATAAGTTTTATAAAAAAATATTTGTGGTATCTTAAATGGATATATTTAAAGTACATTGACGTGAATTGATAAAGTTTTAAACCTAACATAAAAACAATTATATTTGTTTTCCAATCAAACGTTAAGTTTTTTGACATAATTTCAAAATATTGAAGGTTGAATATTTTACGATATTATTTATCGGTCAGCTAAATATATATTTTTTTTATTATAATACGTGTAACAATGTTGTAGAATATTTGATATTTCTATAAAACCTTTCAAAACACCTTTACATTATTTAATTTCTCTTCAAAGAATAATAAAAATATGTAGAAT
Source organism: Mischocyttarus mexicanus (assembly GCA_023678845.1). Classification (NCBI taxonomy): domain Eukaryota; kingdom Metazoa; phylum Arthropoda; class Insecta; order Hymenoptera; family Vespidae; genus Mischocyttarus; species Mischocyttarus mexicanus. The sequence continues at coordinate 1,590 of JACGTP010001343.1, forward strand.
ATCTGAGAAAATTATTCAATGTCAGACTGGATTCAGATATAATTTATTAGAAGATAGAACAAAACGAAAAAGAAAGATAAAAGTGACATGCAAAGTTAATTTTACCTTTTTCACCAACAAATGGTAAAGACCATGTGAAAACATCCATAAAGTTGGGTAACCAATATGGATGAGGCGAACAGTTGAATTGCCTGATATTCATTACGTTATTCTCGTATTTCAATACTGCTGCCTGAAACAAAACAATATATTTTTTAATTTCTTTTTTATTTAAATTAAAAACCCTTAAATATTCCTTTATTTTCTTTTCGCGAACAAACTTGAATAATTAATCTCCGTTTCTTTCTATTCTCTTTAAAGATCCAATACCGAAACGAGATCAAACCAACAAATAAATAATTGTCAAAATAAAAAATCTTACCACGAGTCAATTATAAAATTATAAAATTAAAAAAAAAACACACATACACACGCAGGCATACTTTTATTTAAATAAAACTAATTAATAAAAGTTTGTTTTTATCGATACCGAAAACTTAGTCAAACTAACCAACCAATCACCTCGGGTAATTGTTATTAAAAATGTAAATTAGGGTGGTTACCTTATTGTTGTAAACGTCGAGGTAATTAGGCGCACTGAAGATGGTGATTAGCGATGGGAAGCCCGTCGTTTGAGATTTTCGGTACATACGATAACCCGCGTCCTGTGCTTCATGCGCTCTTATGATGCTCAGCAAATTATTCGTCTGCAGAAAATCGCAGCATGCCGCGTAACTGAAACACCAAACGAGAGAGAGTTTACATTAATTCTAGAATGATTTTATCCACGTTCAAAGGGGGGTCCTTTCCCCCTTCCTAAACTTCCCTCAATCCCTCTTCGGGGGATAGAAACGGAGGGATACAACTTTCGAGTGTTTTCGATTTAATTCGAGCACATACAAGCCAGATACGATTTAAACCCGAGAATATTTATCATTTATACGACTAAACTTTTAAATCTCTTTCTCTCTCTTTCTCTTTAATTTTGTAATTTAAGTTTTTCTATGGTTTAAAAATAATATTCAATTAATTTATACACACGTGTATAACATATTATGTTTATCTGTTACGACGTGACAAGTATCTTCTAACTTTCTAGTCTCGAAATTAAATTTTCTTTTTCTTTTTTTTTAAATAATATCAAATATAAATGTATGTGGGAAAGATAAAGAGCAAAGGGCCGCGTGAGTAAACAGTAAGGAACACAGTGAAAATAATATAAAAGATTAGGCACTCGTACATATGTATAGGTTTTATTTGATGTATCGGATTACGCTGGCTTATCGCGAGTTGCGTCGAAGCTTCGAGAGCATTCTCGAACCGGATGGAAGAAGAAAGAATCGAAGATTGGATAATCGGGAATGATCGAGAAGTTGCTAGAAAAGAAGTAGGAACGTGGAAGGGAGGCGATGTATAAATAAGCGGCGTAAGGGCCGAGAGGGGCTTTTTTTTAAGATCAGTAAGTGAGAGAAGGGCATTAAGTGAGAGATCATTAAGAGAGTCTTTCCGAAGGGCTTGGGCGTGCGTGTGTCAGTATCAGTTGTTTATATTACGTTGAACGAAGTGTGAAGCACTATTTTAAGGCTATTCTATTCATCCTGTATTAAATATTAAATAAGTAGAATTAACATCGGTGTACGTTAATCATTCACCTCTACACTGAATCCACATTCCTACATGTATATTTGTTTAATTAATAGTAATAACGAGTATTCTACACTTATTTCTAATTTGTTTTTATTGAAAATTATTACAACGATTTAAAGAAGTATTCAATTACAGACCAAAGTATCGAGTTTATTGAAATATCAAGATTGTATGTTTGTCTATCGATTAAATATTAACCCTTTCCCTTCGAGCGCCGGATATATCCGGCTATATGATGTATACGTTAACCGCAATATGAACGTAAAAATTGTCATTTTGGTTTATGTATAGAAATTATAAATAAATACCAAATAAATACCAAAGAAAGAGAAAGAGGGGGTGAATATTGGGGGGAGGGAAGGCGTACTAGTTGGAGTTATTTTATGTAAAAATAAACTTTAAAGTTTGCCTGAAGAGTTATTGGACGATAAGTTGAAAAATGATTTATCTTAAACGATGCAATTTACAGATAACTCTTAGAAACATAAATTAACTATCTTAGGGATTTTATAAAAAAAAAAGAAAAGAAGGGATGAAATTATTCGCTAGCTCTCGCTACTAGCGTGCTTCCTTTTCAAAACATCACAGTAAACGCTTGAATTCGTCTAGAAGACTTCGTCGACTCTGCAGCAGGGTTTGCTTCGTTCGTTGTGTTATCAACCGTGACAAAGAAAAGATGGAGCAAAGTGAAGCAGACAGACAGAGAAGAGTAAGAAGGGTAGCTAAGGGAAGAAGAGGGGGAGAGGGAGAGAGAGAAACTGAGAAGCCGTGAAACAATTTCAACGTTGCTAAGTGGTAGTTTGAACGTTTGGACGGGAAACTTCCCGTTAGTTGAAACTCACAGTGTGTGTACTAAACGTGCCAAGAACAGTGGTTCTCAACAGACACACACACACACACACACACACACACCTTTAGAATAAATTTATCAACGATATAAGTCTCTTTGTTAACAGTTTGTCTTTAACGAAAGGAAAACGATTTTAGAGTTTGACTTGTACGAAAGTTTCCTTCTACGATAAAAGACTAATCCTAGTAGTGCGACTAGTAAATTTCTTTTATTGGACCGAGTTGCGTAGAAAGTTACTTCAATTATCTAAGGATTCAGTAAATATATATTAGATTGTCGAGTATGAAAAATGGAGCAGAAAATGCACATAATTGAATTGAAATTTGCTCCATTTCATATTTGACACAACTTAATAGTTTGACATTTTTAATTGGTAACAAACAAACAAAAACATAATAAAATAGCTTCATTTCTATTAGGTTATTTCTTATTTATAATAAAAAAAAATATTTATACATTTTTAAGAATAAATATTTGGAAAAATAAATAATTGTAAAGATCGTTCTTTATTCCATTTATCCTCTTTGTTAGAAAACACTGCAAGACCCGTTGCATGTACGGTGCGTAAGCTAGCATTAAAGTGTTACATAATCTGATGTGAGTCAGAGTGTTTGTTTAGACAAAGAAGATAAGAGCGTTGAAAGAAAGAAATATTTTGGGAGGGGCTTAAAGTTTGGAATGCAAGTCGGAGTGACCGATATTCTTTGTTCAGAATGAGTGAGTGGTAGGAAACGGACGCACGCTGTAAGGAAATTAGGGAAAAGGGCAGTTAGTATGAAGAACTCGTAAGAGACGGTCGAGTGAAGAGATGATTGTAAAATCTTAAAAAATAAATCACTCTCATTTTATTTTAGATATTTGTTCTTCGAATAGTTTAAATAATTCAGAAACTTATTTAAATGTGAGCTAAAAATTGAGTATATTTTGTTTAAAAATTTAAATTAATAAAAAAGAAAAAAATAATTAAATGAATTAATTTTTATATTATGTATAGTTTATTTAATTTATTATTTACTCGAACAGTATTTAATAATAATAAAATATCACCATACATATAGTGCAATGGAATATCCATTTTTATTCTTATTAAAAATACCTTAAAAATAATAATTATTTTTTTTTATTATTGAAAAATATATTCCCATACGTGGACGAATTATTTTATAAAAAAAAATACGAAAAAAAAAACTTTGCCAGGTGTGGGGTTCGAACCCACGCTCCCATACGGGAACCAGAGCTTAAATCTGGCGCCTTAGACCGCTCGGCCAACCTGGCTGATTGGCAGAAGTTTCTTTTCGAACCTTGTAACGTGCGGATGAGTGATCTAACTCGATTGATTTCAAATCGTAATACGAAAGCGTTTCGAAGTTAATTTATTGATGCTTTTTTAAAAATATTTCTTTTAATCCTTTCGCTACAAGGGTCCTTGCCGCGGAGTACAGCCTTGCGTGGAACGGAGCACCGTGTCGTTTAATTTTAACTTCTTCGTCGAATTTTCTCTCATCTCATTCGAATGTTTATTTAATTTCAATCTTCATTGTCCTTCCCTCCTCCCCCTTACTCCCATTAAACATATATTATTTATTTTCATAGATAGATTTGATATTTTCGTTCAAAGACTTTAACCAATGATTTATTTTTCAAACCTAAAAATCTTGTCTTTTTCTTGTCACGAAATTGTTACGAAAAAATCCTATTTCCTTTCTCCGCAATGTTCTTTCTCTTTTTTAATTCTCTTTGACATCCACGTTTGTCGTGGGAAACTCCATCAAGAGACTAATTACCACGTCGTTTGTCTCGCATAGCTGGCAGAAAGAAAGTCCTTGCAAGCTAACTTTGGTTAAACTTACGCTCGGATACATTTTCTTTCTTTCTTTCTTTCTTTATTTACATACGTTTTTGCTTGGCAAGGATAAGAATTTTCGTTGGTCGTATTCATATCTATCCTCTTGTTAAATTTGTCCCCCATTCATACAAAAAAGGATAACAATTTCATGTGCTGGACAATGTTGACGTAATAATTAATCTGACGTTAAGATAATAAGACCAATTAATCGTCATTATTATCATATATTGGACTTTAAATATCAATTACATTATATTCAAAACTTTTCTTGAATATTAGGCTTGTCAAGTATGAAATGGATCAAATTTTCAATACAATCGTGTGCATTTTTTGCTCCATTTCATAATTGACAAAGCTAATAATTTTCTTTCGACAATAAAGGAAAAAAAACAAAATGTTTTGGCATTTAACAAAATACGATGACAATTTAATTTACAACACATCAAGGTTAAGATTGTAGGATACCTGTGGAAAAGATTTGTCTTCGGGGGAAGCGGGGGAGGGAAAGAAAATAAAGGTAAAAAGGAAAAAAAACTTGCAGCATCCCTCAGGAAGGAAGAGTTTCCCATTAAACTTGCTCTCGACGGAACGCAAACAAGCGTCCCGTTGTTTTATCGCGGGTTTATTGTTAAGCACGTCATTAATCTACGTCCGAAGATGGGTGTATATACAGGAGTATATGTATGTTATACACATATACACATTTCTCTAATGGTCGGTGGTAAAACGAGCTTGCTTTACGTCGACTTGGATATTTCACACACTTCTCTCTTTCCTGACAATGAGTTAAACTAAAAAAAGAAACAAAAAAAGCCACTCGTCCGGCACTTCGGCGACTAAAACCAATCGATTTTGATGATTTCACAAAATTATTTTCTCTGATGATCGATAAAACATATAAACGATTTAAGAAGAAGAAGAAAAAAACAATCGTAGAAATTAAAAGGGAAAATAAATTGTCAAAATTCTTTTGTTTGACGTCGGCAAAATTTCCTATTAGATTTGTCAAGTATGAAAATGGAGCAAATTTCAATTGAATTGTGTGCATTTATTGCTCCATTTCATACTAGACAACCTAATATATTCTATTAATGAATCAATAATAATAATAATAATAATAGGGAATTCAATTAGTACATAATCGTGGAGATATCAATTACAAATGCAAATATTAACGATTCGTATTCAATGAGAGAAGCGGTTGTTGCCGCAGGAGATGCAACTTTCAAACCGGAAACGTTATTTTGTTATGACGTCTCGTTGTATATAAGTTCGAATTAGCCATGCAAATTGTATCGGCATGGAACCTTACATGTATATAATAAATATGTGTGTGTTTGTGTGTGTGTAAGTATTTTTATATAATAACGTATACGTGGTGTTTTACGGTAAAACGAATTAACGATTTTATTTCGAACGATTTAATCGTCAAACTTAAGACAACTCTACCGTTGATTATATTTATTTATAACATTTTTTTATAAAACGATATATAAATATTTTCTAGGAAATTTTTTCTTCCCCGTTCCTTGTCCGATGATACCACGTTGGTACCATTTGAAAAAAAAAACTGAAATAATACTCGAAGTATATTTTTCTTGGATGTTAAAAGACTATTTATTGTGTCACTTTTATTCAATTGTCAAAAATTCTTGAACGACGTATCTTAATTTTAGGAAATTTGTATTACCGTCATCTTCGAAATTTTTGTTTCTTTTTTTAAAATCTAATTCATAATTTAAATTTCCAAGCTATTGCGTGCAGGGAGGTCAAAGAAAAGAATCGTATCTGAGACTTGCATACGACAAAGTCAAATAAATGACAAATTAATCAAAATTATGGCAGAATCCTATAAAGTCAATCCCCATTAAAGTAAAAAGTAGATCATACCCTTGTATATTAAATAAAAAAAAATTAAGTTAAAAGTTATTTGGGAATTTTTTTTATCGATGATATTGATTTTGTTTCGCATGAAATTACCTGACAATACTTTCGAGACTGTATATATATATATACATTTATAATATTTTTTATTCTTACCTGTAAAAGTACGAACAACCTCTGACGCTATTGTGAGAGAAGTGCTCCGCATTCTTCTCGTTGCCAAAGTCTTCTAATGGATCTGACCACAGCAAATCGCACATTGGACCGAACGCTGGTGGTTCTTTGAACCTGTCCAACTGAAACAATAAATTCATGGAATTGGTTAGATTAAAAGAAATTAATCATTTATTTTTATCTGTTTTTCTTTTTTTCCGCGAATAATAATTATGGAATTATATTAGGTTGTCAAGTATGAAATGGAGCAATAAATGCACACAATTCAATTGAAATTTGCTCCATTTTCATACTTGACAAATCTAATATATTTCTTTTTAATTCTAATTTAATGCAAAAGAAAAAGAAATAAATATTAATTTCTGTTGTTAAATAATGAACATTCTTGTTTTTTTTTATTTCGTCATTTAACTTCAATTTGTTATTTAAATAAAACTTTCGATAATATTATTAGGTTGTAAAGTATGAAATGGAGCAATAAACATACACAATTGAATTGGAAATTTGCTCCATGTTATATTTGACAGCCAAATATATCAACAACGTTTTGATATGAACATTTTTTTACAAATTGTTAAAGTACAAAACTTAGTCAAAAGTGTTTTTTTTATGAAGGTTAATCGATATGAAAAATCATCTCCCCATGAGAACTTTGCGCATTCATCGTAAAGAGAAAAGTTGTTGTTTATTTTTTCTCTTTCTATTTTTCAATTTCTATGAATTTTGTATACCAGAAAAAAAAGTTTGTATGCACGCGTATGAAAGCACGATTCTTCCATTTGGGTCTATCAAACTTGGCTCGGACCTTCGATTTCGTCAACAACTTTTCTTACCCCTCGACATTCTCGCTGAATAAATCTTGGACGACTTTCGTGAATGGTTTATAAACTAAAACTACAACTCGAATGTATTTTTCCCTCTTCTCCTCTCTTTCTCTCTCTCTTTCTCTCATTTTTCGTTAAGTAAATAATTAGGTTCTCCGTTTTCCTTAGACTTCAATCTCGCTATTTTATAATGAATGTTTCTTTGTAGTAACATTTCTTTGATAAAACTCTTAAGAAAACAATTTTCGAATGAAACGTATCATAGTTTGTCTATCTGTCTGTCTGTCTGTCTGTCTACCTTTCTTTCATTCTAAATTCGAGAGTATAACACTTTGATAAATATTATATTCTACACTGTAGTGATAGAATTTTCCATAGCTGTCAAAATATAGTACTATGATTATATATTCACTCGAAAGGTATAGTTTTCTAACTAACAGAGTACATTTTAAATTCGTTATTATAACTTTGATAAATATTAAACGTTTATACAAGAATAATGAACTTTTCATTACTGTTTAAATATTTTAACATTTAAATTGCTATATTTTACTGAATAGAATATTTTAATAAATAAATGAATTCCTTTCATTTTTCTTTTTAAGACACAAGAACAAAATCATTCTCATTTTTAGATAAAATATTTAAAATATTTTCAGTGTCGTGTTTTTAGATAATATTAACTTAAATAATAAATAAATTCATGTTAGTTATTTTTAATTTAATATACTCATTTTGTTGATAAAATAATATTGAAATTTAAATTTGCCATATACTCAAGAGAGAGTATAACTTTAATAAACAAATTAATTTTCTGTTAAGAAAATAATAAATAAAATACAAGTTTTCTCATAAATTAAACTAAAATATTGGAAATGAAAGTACAATGATTAAGAAAAAACTTTTTTTTACAATTTATACGAAACAACACACGTTTTTTCTACTCCCTTTCCTTTCTTTCTTTCTTTTTCTTTTTCCTACTTTTCAAATGAAAAGTATTGAAATGGAGTTTGTGTTTTCGCAAGGGATCGACAAGGATTATTCGAATGGAACCTACCTATTCACAGTGACTGCCATTGAAAACCGGATTTGTGGTCTGATAATCCTCTCAAAGTAACGACGACACATTTATAAATCTACTTTAGTCAAATTGTCGAGGCATGTAACGTTAATTATAAAAGCCACAAATCAAACGATTATATTGTCACTTTGATTATCGTTATTCTATTACCCATAATAATAAACCATAACCATTACTATCACAAAGACAATATTAACTTCTTCTAATGTTTCGATCCATCATAGGACATATCATTCATTTCAATCCATCTTCTTCACGTATCAAATACATCATTTCTTTTCTTTTCTCTTGTTTTTATTAAACACATTAACTTATTTCATTAAATATAACTTTTATATATTTGAATATATTTTTTTCTTGTATTTTAAATATTAATATTAAATCATAATGTTGTAGTTTATATTTTTGTTTCATTATTAAACACTTGAAAGAAAATTGTTTTTTTATTTGTGTGTTTTTATTGGAACGAAGTTTCAGTTATCATCAAATATTGTACATTATAAGACTTGATTTCAAGGTTTGATTTGTATTATTTCAAGATTTTGGATAACACGGTTTCGATACAACACAAAACAGGTTTCAATACAACTCGAAACGCATTGGCTTAATTTGCATTATTTCAAGATTTCTTATAACACGGTTTCGATATAGCCTGGCACGAATTAACCGTGTTAAACGAGGGACACTTTTATACAAGATAATTAGTTGAAAAGTCTTGAACTTTAACAAACTGAGAAAAAAGATTGTTCTTTTTAAATGAATGTGAGTTTGATTAGAAAAAAAAGAGAACAAAATTGTTTTTATTTTATTAAAAAAGATGCTGATGGAAAAGTATTGTCCTACTTGTTGTTCAATTGAAAAAAAAAAAATAAAGAAGAAGAAAAATAAGAACAAATAATCCTTTAGAAAATGTTGTCGTTTTTCGTAAGAAGAATATTGTTCTAGTAAATAGTTTGGAATTACTTTTCCTCGAGTACTTTGTTATCTTACGTCTCAAATGTGTTCCTTTACGATCTTTCTCTTTCCCTTTCTCTTCCTCTTTCTTTCTTTTTCTTTCTCTCTCTCTCTCT
>JACGTP010001344.1:0-10999 GCA_023678845.1 Mischocyttarus mexicanus
CTCAGTGCTTCGCTACGCCAGCAATTCAGAAATATTTCATAAGTATTTCGAGATAATTTAGGTAGCCGTTTCGTAAACTCCTTTATATATTATAATTGATACTTCATACATCACGCGAGCAATGATCTCATCGATAAATCCATGTCTCACGTGCGATGCTTTTCACCAATGGTCCAGCCATTATGTTACACCACTGGACATAGCATCGCTCGTGAGCTAGTTTACTACTGCGAAAAAAAATAGTATAGGTAGACATGGCGTGTCGTCACAATGCGCTAGCCTAACTGATCTGAATGAAACTAATAAGGACTCCTTTAGGTCGTACCCCCCACCCCCAGATTTTTTTGAAATCTTTCAAACTTGTAGATGTTGATTAGTATTATTAATTAATGCTAGAACTAGGGGTTAACGCTCAACCCTTTCCGAGATATCGACCGATAAAGTTTTAATAAATTGGCGAATACTCATATATACCTGTTTTCTCCATCACTTTAAACAGGTCATCGGTAGCTTAGTGGTTTCATCCACTGATCGTGACCACGATCTCGCGGGTTCTAATCATTTTGTGTTCATTTTTTTGTATTTTTTTTACTATTTTTAATTTTGATTTTCTTTTAAATTAATGTGTTATTTGTTTAGATTTTCTTTTTTTCTTTAGACATCATGCTTTATTACTTTTATGAAAAAAATGGATAATATGGTGCATTTTTATTATAAAACCTGTAAGATTTCTTTTATTGGCAAACATGTTTAATCAAATGAAAAATAAAAATTATTTATTACACAAGAAAAATATAGTAAGGAATTATAAATTTAATAATACATAATAAGAAATGCATATTAATTGAGGAAGTTACTGAGATGGTCGAAGGATCAACAGGTCTTACAAAGAGAGCATAAAAATGTAAACTTTTTTATAAAATAAATGCATCAATAAAATTATTTTACATTATATCTTTTATATCTTTGATAAAAAAAATATAACATACTGTAAAAACATAGAAAAAAATTAGTGTAAGCATAACGTACTTGAAAAAAATAAAAAAAAGAAATAAAAAAAAAATTTTAATTAAAGACGGACGGACTTGAACATACGACCACAAAATACGAGTCTGCGCCCTTACCAACTTGGCTACCGACGGATTGTGTTAAGAGAAGCAAAACACGGGAAAGTATACGTGTTCAACTATTTGTTTAAACTTTAATAGCCAATATCTTAAAAACGATTAAGAGTTTGCGGCTATCAATTTGTCATAATATTGTACTAATCAAGATCTATAAGTTGCATGCCATTTTAAGCAAAAACTAGGCATGAATTTGGCGTGCTCTCTTTGTTAGAGAATTTTTACCCGAGATGACTACATTGGACTGTATTATTTTTAAACTGGTTATGGGGGGAGCCTGATTTAGAGGCTTCAAAAAATCGATTTTTTTTTGCCTAAATGTCTTCCCTAACTATCCAAGAATGTGTCCCTAAAATTTCAGAAGAAAAATCAAAATATTTTTGGAGTTACAGAAGAAATTGTGAGCAAGCGTCGAGTAGGTATACGTGCGGCCGATTAACTTTACCGCGCGATTTCTCGGTTCTTTTTTTTTACGATTTTTCCTTACGGGCGGGAAAGGTAGGGAAAAAATTAAAAGTCTTATCAAAACGAGACAAAGATTATTGTATTCGGAATTAAATTCGCTTCTCGTTAAGCCTTATAAATAATAAGAAAGTTATAATTAACCTATTTTTTAAACAATTTAAAGTGAATTTTTTTTTCCCAAAAAAAAATTTTTTCATTAATTAGCGATAAATTGTTGAATCTCTCACTTTTTTGAATATGACTGGTTTAACGAGAAGCTATACTATACTAAAAAAAAATTTGGATGGGCCTTTGTTTCAGATGGAAATTGATACCTGCATCTTTCCCGCCGCAAAAAACAGGCGCCTCGGCAAAATGCTTGTACTAGGCATAATATGAAATATATTTTAATAAAAAAATTTGAAAAGACTGTTGAAATATAGAACAATAAAACCTGAAAGTTTCGTTTCAATCGAATATTTCTTTCCTTTTCAAAAAAATTCTTGAAAAAGTCGATTTTAAAAAGCCTCTAAATCAGGCTCCCCCCCTTAAGCTTCCGTGTAACAGGTTTAATTAAATAAAATTGTAAAATCTACTAAGTACTGAATTAAATTTATTAATATAAAGAGATAATAGATTTAATATAAGTGATAATATATATGAATAAAATAACAGATAATATGTGATACAACTACTGCAAAAAGATGCAAAATGAAGCCTATATGAGAATAAATATATAAAATAGGAACTATAATATATGGACACATGTAGGCTGGAAGTGACTTGGACGCACGTTTCTTGTGAAGCCAATAAACAGGAAAGAAAGAACAGAAAAGATAATGAGGAAAGTTTTAATGTTTTAAAAGATTACTTTTTGAAGAGCTACTAACCATTATTAGAGAAGTGCGCAAGTACAAAACGCGGATAGATATGTTGTTCTTTTTGAGAGAGAATACAATTAGGATTTGTTGCTCGTGGACCGGAAGTAACCCGGAATTATGTAACTTGAGTATCCAGTAAAAGCAAAAGTTAAAAGAGAAATAATAATGAGTAAAAAAAATATTAAAAGATGTCCAAAATGAGATAGAGATCGTATGCGAGAAAAAATCTGGGATGTCTTAAATTATAATGAGATTGCTTACTGATGTAGATCGCACACGTTATTCTTCGCTCGGAATTGAATACGGAATTAAAGCGAGGCACACTTCTCATTCGGTTCGGAACAAGGAAGTACGCAATTAATCTTAGATGGCAATTGTTTTCTTGTTCCGCCGGGAAGTGATGCCTCTACGAAATTAGGAGAGTTTTATAGGTAGCTGCTTTATAGGTAGGGCCTGAAATGTTTAGTGTCCCAATTAATAGCTAGAAGCTCTTTCTTCGGAACGCTATAATTCCTCTCAGCAGAATCAAGTGTTCTAATAGCAAAAGTGATAGGCTTATCTTATCCAGGTACAACTTGTAAAAATATAGAGCCAATATTACCATTGCTAACATGAGTTATGAGTATAAATTCCTGTAAAAAATCTAAGTATTGTAATAATGGTTCCTTACTGTTTGAAAATGGAATGATAGAGAGAAGGAGATGACTAGTGGACTGTATAGGGGTAGAAAAGACTGGTTTAAGTTGTAGCGTAACAGGTTTATTGAGATGAATAGATAAATCAGAAAGATAAAAGAGATAATAATATAAGTTATAATGAGACGGTACAGAGTATGAGATGTCGATGCACGTGGACCGGAAGTGACCGGAAGTGCGTCACCCGAGAAGGCAGATAATGAGGAAAAGAGAAGAACGGAGAGATCAGGAAGAAAGAGAGGACTTAGTTGAGGAGAAATATATAAAGAAAGAGAGGACAGAGATGTGGATAATTGAGATAGATCACAAGAGAGAAGAGAATAACTAGGAGAAGTCTGGTTATGGAGAAGTCACTTTTGAGATAATCGAGAAACACGTCTTAATTCGTTCACTGTGATAATTGGAGTGCCGGACCTCGCACCTTATCGGTACGGGCTGGTAAGAGGTGTCGACGTGGCAGAGAGCTTTTCCGCCAATTAGCATCTCCCACGCTAGTAAGGTGAGATTTTCCAGCAATAGGGAAAAGATCACGCCATATGTGACGTCACGCAGGACCAATCACTTGTTTCCAAGAGAAGTGGCGTGATCGATTGTTCCTATTGAACAATCGATGGATCTTCCTAATTGAGATGACAGGCGGCATCTCGATCACGCTGATCGAGAGGTGCTGACGCCTAGTTGAGTGGCGGGATTTTCGAACAGTTACATAATACGTTTTTTAATATTTGAAAAGCTGCCTGCTGATCTGATCCAAAATTAAAGATGATATCTTTTTTTAATAATGCAGGTAATGGTTTGGCCTTCTTGCTAAAATCTTTTATAAACCTTTTATAATATCAAGTCAAACCCAAGAATTGTTTCATGTTTCTTACGTTTTTTGGTAGTGGAAACTCTCATAAAGCTTTCAATTTTACGGGGTTTGGTTGTAATCCTTCTTTAGTAATTACATGTTCTAAATATTGCACTTCAGGTTTAAGATATTCACATTTGTCTGGTTGTGGTTTTAAATTTACCTGTAAAAGTCGCTTAAAAAGAATTTTAAATTTTGTATTGTGTTCTTTTAAGCTTTCTCCATAAACAACAATGTAATCCAAGTACACAAAGCACACTTTACCAATTAATCCTTTTAATGCCTGGTCCATCATTCTCTGGAAAGTCGCAGGCGCATTTTTTAACCTGATAGGAATTCTCAAAAACTCGTATTGACTCTTTATAACTTGAAGATCCTTCAGGTAGTAAGAGTTCGCCTACTGCTTATTGTTGATTCGCTTCGGTCGGACTGTCAACCGGTTTTGTCGACGCGTCACAAAACGAGCTGAAACTCTGAAAATTATTTAAATTTCGAAAAATACTCTTAGGAACATTTTTTAGAAGGGTTAAACTATGAAAGTATGGAACAAAAAATTGATTTTTTTGAATTGCTAAACCAAAATACCCCGTTAAAAAAAATCTGTTAGCGGGTTGAAATACTATTTTGGTCCCGGATGTTCATTGTTATTGCCGTCGTCAGCTTTTGGTCTTTTTCTATTATTAGTAGAAGTAGTTGCACTGCCTAAAAAATGGCTACTTACCATAATGGTGGCACAATTGATGTAGGCATATCCTGGTCGACGATATGTGAAAGGCTTATTTCTATTAACCGAAGTCCAATTTGACAAGAAGTTCAAACATTAACGACTAGCTAACCTATTTATTCTTTATACTCGAGATGTAAACAATAAAGTTATAAACACGCGGGACTTGGTTTAGAGCGTCTGTATACTCCGAATGCTAAAATGCGACTGACCATAAGAGTGAGTGTGATTTAGTCAAGATTTGTTAGTCGATAAGAATGGTCGAAAAGTTGTTATGAAATAAACTCACAAGTATATTAAACATTTGGCTCTCAAGTTTTATTATTAAAGCCTTTCTTATGTACTTTATATATCTATCAGAAAAGAATTACCAAATTTAGAAGTCAAATAGGTTTTATACTATTTTGAAAAAAAGCAAAACCGCGTTAACACTAAATCTACTATGCGAGGTCAAATGACCGTTTTTGAAATTTCGTTTAGAATTTTTCGTATAAAATGTTATTGTATCACCATGTAGCTTATTGACTTTTCCTATAATATAAATACAACCCATTTTTCAATATTGACAATTTTTTTTTAAAAAATTCATAGCATGTCTAGTCAACCACGAGCGGTCATTTGACCGTTTGGAAAATTCGTTATTTACTGTCTACTGTCTAATTCGTCTACTGTTGAGAAATAGGAATAATGACTCACTGGTTTTTAACACTAGAAAGACGGGAGCTTAGTATATACCTATATTGCCTGAAAGCAGTTAAAATGACTGCATTGTGAAAAAATAACTAGTGCGCAAAGAAATTTGTTTAAAAGTAATTTTTAATATATTTTATATCACTTACAGTTATATAATAAATTATTAATAAGTATTAACAATAAAAAAAATGTATTTCAGTTCGAAAAAAAATAATTTATACATTATTTGGACATTTCAAGCAAATGACAGTGCAAATCTTTTTGAATGTACATCGTCTACAAACATACTTCTGACATTTTTTATTTGCATTATTTTGTCAACATTATTTGTTTTGTTGTTGTGGCAAAGTCGTATTTGACAAATTTTTCGTTTGGTTGAATCTCTGGTACTTGAAGATGTTACAGTTGATACTTCTGGGTTTTTCTGTTATGATCAATTTTTCTGTCTTTTGGTTGTGTAATCGGTCTATTAGTCATATATTGTATAAAATTGCACCTGGCTTTCGTTGGAAATAATTGTTCGTTAACTGTTATGTTTTGCCCTGGTTGATAACAAGCTTGACTGTTTTCAATAAACTTGTCCCACATTTCCGAAACCAAGGCAAATTTATTTGTTCGGATGCGTGTACTTCTTTCAGTCCGTTTGTCAAAACGAATAAATCGTAGAATTTGCTTGAACTTATCTCGGGACATAGTTCTTTTGAAAAATTCGGGACCCCACTTGGCTGACCATTTTAAATTTTTTGCCTCGTAGGCTCCACGAGCATATAAAATGTCAATAAATGCACGTATTTCCGGCAGTATAGTTGTCCAATCGTAATCCAGAATTTGGCGGGCTTCTTCTTCTGTGCACTTTTTTATATGCTTGATAATATAATCATTTATTATCACTGAGAATGCACTGGCAAAATTATTTGCCATAACGTTTCTTCTTGCGTAGCCTGTTGGCCCTGTGACACCCTTGAAAATACTCGTAGATGGTAGCCTTCCGGGGATACCGCCTTCGTCAAATTTCGACCACACAGTACCATCTGCAGCTGTTTCGGTCTCCTGAGAGGTATTTTCAGTTTCTTCATCTGAGCTAATTAGCATCTACGTCTTTTCCTGGGCACATTGATGACATCTTCATTTTCATCGTTGGTGATCGCCTCTTCATCGCTCTCTTCAGCATCAGATGTCTCACTTTGAATATGATCTGATTCCTCTTCAGATGATAGTTCCCATCTCGTTGCATTTGATTCTATATCGGAACACTCTTCACCTATCTTTCTTAGCTTTTCTAATAGTTCTCTTCTGTTGGACATTTCTTTTATGAACTTAAGGCGCGAAAGAAATCAACTGAACAACGTGTTAGAACGACTGGCAGTGCGTAAAGCAGGTCTGAACAAAGTCGACACGTGCGTAACCGTATCGATTACAGTACGAGATCGTACACTCAGTGATCTTTCTTCCCATCTGAATTACGTTATAGCGCGTTAAAAGTGAGCAAAGCGTGTGACCAGACCTGGCATAAAGATTCGAATAACAAGTGCGAATAACAATAACAATAACTTTAGTTATTGAACAACTGCAACTTATCAAATATATGTCGAAATCGACAATTTATCATGAACTTGTATGTTATCATGTTATTCTAATCCAGAGCCGAACTGGTATTTCCAAGCAGTCAAAATGACTGCTCTTCGGCACTGTAGGTATAACACACATATATATACCGGAAATGAAGGAGGAGGGGCAACAACAATGATTAATTAACGCATCTATATGTTGTAGAAAAAGTCACAAAATTATAAGAAGCTGTGTTATTATTAAAATGTTTTTTTTTTAATTGAAATTGAAAAGCAGTCAAAATGACTTGCTTAGGCAATCTAGTGTTAAAAAAAAAGAAACACGTCTATCTTATATTTATTATATCGAGTTAAGAATTTTTTTTCCACTAGCACGGTTGCGAAAGAATTGAAGATAAAGAAAGAAATGAAAATGCGTCCAAGCGCATAAAATAAATTAAGATTAGGATGCTGTGTTTACTTAGTTCGAATACAATCTCGTATAGGTATTCTAGAAAATGCAAGATAAATTTTGAACACAAGAGAACCTTAACGTTCAATCCAATATCTACAATGTAATTGTAGATCTACATGATTATCCGTTGAAATTGAAAAAGTTGACACCCATATACCAGAGACAATTAGATTTTACAATAGCACAAAATTCGGTGTAGATGTAACCGATTAAATGGGCAGAAAGTATAATGTAAATTCTAAATGTCATAGATAGCCTTTACAGGTATTTTTCAATATCTTAGATTTAGCTGTGGGATAAATGCTTGGATTTTAAATAAAGAAACGACGGGTGAAGAAATATCAAGGCAAGAATTTTTATTTCAATTGGCAGAAGAGCTTGGAACCGAAAATTGGAATGAGAGACAGCTAAGCACAGAATGTTCATCAAAAGTAACAATAAACACAGCTACAGATTCTTCTAGACAGAAATCTTGTCAAATAAGATATTGTAAAATCAATAAGACTAACAAAATTTGTATAAAATGTAAAAAATACGTATGTGAAAAATGTGCAATACAGAATGCTGTAATTTGTAAAAAAAATGCTGAAAATGCTTAAAGGTAAATAAAACTTTCTAAATAGAAAAGCGGGAAGCGGGTTTTTATTGTAGCATACTATTACTATAAAATCTCTTTTTATTTTAAGATACATTTGTTTTTTTGAAGCGGTCTTTTGACCGCTCATGGTAGGTATAAAGTGTGTCGGAAAGAAGAAAGAAAAGATGTGTCTAGGGGAGGGCTTCTTAAACTTTTGTCATTCACGGCCCCATTTATGATTACGAGTTTCTTGACGACCCCATACAAATATGAAAGAAAAATAAATTAATATTTTTTGATGATTTATTTATTAGGTAACCTTCAACAAATGCGCGTGTCTAGACGCTGCAAGTCCATTGTATTCCGCCAACTCTAGTGATGTTATAAAATGGTATATATAAATATTTGACATTAAAATCTGTCGCGACCGCAGAATTTTGCTACGCGACCCCATTTGGGGTCGCGACCCATAGTTTGAGAAGCCCTGGTCTAGGGGTTTATTTCTTCTTTAACTAAAACTAAATTTACTTGAGTACAAATAACTATTACTCGTCTGTGCGCTATGGTATCCGTCGCGAGAATGTCTCACGGTCTTTGTCGTCGTCTTTTTTCGCACGCTTGTTTTCTAAGGCTCGTTTCGGCTATCGCGATATCACATATCGAGATGTCGACTATCGGTGTTTAAACTCGATCAGCTGTTCTAAACAGGTACGCTCGCTTATCTTAATAACTAAATACTAACTACGATACTACAATTATTATAATAAAAAACCTAACATTTCGCGTAGTGTATGGGTATGAATCGTCAATCCTTTATGAAATCAAAAACGGTTTGCAGCAAGGTACAATAAACTTGCCCGTGCTTTTTAACATCTTTACAAGTGATATATCGCGCCTTTTCAGGTGTAATAGAGCTGGCTGCTTGATGATCGCATTTGCCGACGACTAAAACTTGTATAAAGCAGGAAATAAGAACGAATATAGTACAGAAGGACTTATGTAGTACGATAAATAGGATTTTTGCATATTATACAGCGTGGAAATTAAAAGTAAACACCGATAAGTGCGAAACAATTTTTTTTTTTTTTAAATATTTTATTTATAGTCGCTGTATAACAGCAAGGTCTTTAGCGACTTCGAGAGGTTACATCATTAATTTGAATTTTTTGTTTAGTTACAATAAAGTTTTACAATTACTTAAAGAAAAACCAAAAAAAGGAGAGAAGCGAATATTTACAACAGAGAGTGAATTTTTATGTGTTTTAGATATTTGATTGTATTTATACAGTTTTTTAGATCATTCAAGGTTTTTTCGGTTTTATGAGGAATATTGAATTTTGTTCTTATTAGGAGGGTTCGGGGGCAATCAAAGANTAAATATTTTATTTAAAGTCGCTGTATAACAACAAGGTCTTTAGCGACTTCGAGAGGTTACATCATTAATTTGGATTCTTTGTTTAGTTACAATAAAGTTTTACAATTACTTAAAGAAAAAGCAAAAAAGGAGAGAAGCGAATATTTACAACAGAGAGTGAATTTTTATGTGTTTTAGATATTTGATTGTATTTATACAGTTTTTTAGATCATTCAAGGATTTTTCGGTTTTATAAGGAATATTGAATTTTGTTCTTATTAGGAGGGTTCGGGGGCAATCAAAGAGGATATGGGTAACAGAGAGTGTACCTGAGCACCATTGGCAGATATTACATTCATTTTTAGTAAAAAGGTGGCAATGTGTTAAATTTGTATGACCTATTCTTAATCTAGTTATAACGCATTGGTCTTTACGATTAGTAGTTAATCTCGGAACTAATTGGTGTATACTAGATCTAAACATACGTAATTTGGTTTTAAGCGACTTCCATTTGTTGTACTGGTGATATTATTATCTCGAAATCACATTGTTTACATATTCTCACCTGTTTTTCTTTTCATGCTCATCGTCCTCCGTAATGTTTATATTTTCTTCTCAACCGCGCAAGCGAACTTCTATTTCCTTTCAGATTACTTTAGTTTATTTCTAACAGTATAACTGTGAAGACGTATTAAATATTCACAAACAACGATTGTTTAAATCTTCTCAATACGGATAAAAAGGTAATTCAAATATTGTTTTTATTAATAAAGAGTACATATTCATAATCTACAGTATTTTCAAACGTATTATTTTGTCGATTTAATTAAGCAATTTAAACGTTTTCTTTCGTCCTAAATCATCATTTGCATATACGTACCACTTTGTACACAAATATCTATAATCATAGATCATTAAAAAAGCATTTAGATTTTAGTACATAAAAATAAAGAGGATATAAATTCTAAAAGAATTATTCAACAAATTTCGTAGACATGAAATTCAAAAGAAATATCCCATGATGAAAAAGGGGTTTTAGATAATATTCTACGCAACAGACTGGTTGGAAAAATGATTGATGGCCGTTCGTAAAAAGATGGAATTTTTGTTATTTTTCTTTTCACTTCTCTCTCTCTCTCTATCTCTCACTCTCTCTCTCTTTTTATTCCCAGCAGACAGAAGAGTAGAGATTTATCAAGGTGTCGAATACACTCGATGACCCTCGATACTCATCCACGTTATTTTCTTGGATAATTCGAGTGTAACGTTAAAGAGCCATCCTATTATTTACTTTCCTTCTTTTTTTTTTTTCTATTCTTACACGCGTAAAGACACGCATATATATTTGACTAACATAAGAAAAAAATAAGAAAGCAAGCAAGAAAAGAAGGAAAGAAAGAGCATCGGTCTAAAGTGAAGTGGGCAGCCATTTGTACGCTTGCGGCGTGTTTCAAGCCACGACGTAGGAGGCCCCCAAAGCAAACGTATCTTTGTTCTTTGCTTTCCGGAGAAAAGCTGACAAATTTGCCGGTGCGATTTTAGCGAGTCCGGAGGTCGGTGCACTGTCTAAAAGAACATACATAAACGTACACACACACACACACACACACACACACACACACACACACACACACA
>JACGTP010001346.1:0-10997 GCA_023678845.1 Mischocyttarus mexicanus
CGGCATGCAGAAGTTGATATATGGAAAACGGATGCTGCGAGATTCAGCTAGGCGATTTGTAGAATCGGAAAACGGTATCACTGTAAACGGTATCAGCAATAGAATTAGCAGTACGACGGTCCACGCTTAGTTAGCTGAAAGGAAGAAGAGACCAGACGAAACAGGGCAGCAATACATCTACGTGATGAATGAAATAGCTGCGTTACGAAAGGGTTGAAGAAAAGGCGCTTTTGGAACACATAATCAGCAGGATTGTAAATGAAGAAGTAAATAAAACGATTTTATATCAGTCTTGAACATTAAAGGAGTTAAAAAGGAATATCGAGATATATGATAAAATGAAGAGAAAGTCGAAGGCTATTAAGACAGTAAGCAGTAGTAACAACGAAGTCGAAAGAGAAAGAAGACCAGAGCCAACCAAGGCGAAGAAGGCACATTGTTTCTCGTGTGGCTCACCCGATCATAGTGTGAGACAATGTTCTGCGTTAGGAAAAGGACCGAAGTGTTTCCGATGTAATGAATTTGGACACATTGCAAGAGAAGGTTAAAAACGCGTTAATCGGATCGTAGCCTCAGAAGAATTAGAGTCGGTAGTTATTCAGGGTAAAGAGTTTATGGCATTGGTGGATTCTGGAAGTGATCTCACGTTGTTGCGCGAAGACAAGTTTACAGAAATCGGATCAGTAGAATTCACTAAGACCATCAAACGTGCCGAAGGAGCGGGTAACGGTAATATTCGTATTATAGGCGCGTTTGTAGGCGAGATAAATGTAGACGACGTGGTGTGCAATATTAAGATTCACGTAGTTCCGACGGGTGCGATACCGAATGAGTGTATTTTGGGAAAGAACGTTTTAAGCAACGTAGAAGTAATCGTTCGAAAGGGAAAAGTTGTGAAGATGGTTCAAATACACGAAGATGAAGAGAAAGGGAAAACCAAGAGAAGCGCCGAGCAGGAAGATGACACAAGATCAGTCGACGGGGAAAACGCCGAAGCAGTGTGCGAAGAGGATGTGATGAAAGGTGTTTTTAATATAACGATGCGTGAATTAGACGTTAAACCACAGTTTGTGAAGGAAGTGGAACAGTTGGTGGTAGATTATAAACCCGCGAAACAGGTAAAGACTTCAGTAGAGACTCAAATTAAGTTGCATGACGATGTACCTGTAACATCAAGACCACGTAGATTAGCTCCGCGCGAAAAAGAAGTTTTAAATAAGCAGATAACAGAATGGTTGGACGAGGGTGTAGTGCGAGAAAGTAAGAGTGAATGGGCGAGTCTGGTGGTAATAGTTCCTAAAAAGGACGGAACCAGTAGAATTTGCGTAGATTACAGAGCATTAAATCATAAGATAAGTCGCGATCATTTTTCAATGCCGTTGATTGAAGATTGTATAGATGATTTAGTAAATATGAAGGTATTTTTCGTGATAGACTTAAAGAATGGATTTTTTCATGTACCAGTAGAAGAAAGTAGAAGGAAGTATACTTCCTTGGTAACCCCTGACGGTCAATTCGAGTTTAATGAAACGCTTTTTGGGTTATGCAATAGTCTTACGAGTTTTTTACGATTTATAGCAGAGGTTTTCAGGGAATTTATCAGTTGTAAAGTTGTATTTACATATGTTGACGACAAAGTCGTACCAATTATCAACGATGAAGACTTGTTATCCAAATTAAAAGTAGCATTAGAAGTTGCAGCTAGAAATGGATTTCAGATTAATTGGCACAAGTGGTAGTTCTTAAAGCAGAAAATAGACTTTCTAGGTTTTACAATAAAAGATGGCAAAGTTGCTCCTGGTCAGGCAAAGTTGGTAGCGATACGACGATTTTCGGCGCCGCGAAGCCGTAAAGAAGTACAAAGATTTTTAAGAATAACCGGTTTTTTCAGGAAATTTGTAAAAGATTATGTTCGGATATCGCGGCTTCTAACCGATTTAATCAAAAAGATTGTAAAGTTGGAATAAACGGACGAGTGTGAGTGTGCGTTTAAGATTTTAAGAGATGATATATTGCTAAAGAGAAAAGAGCGAGATAAAATCAGAGTTGTGGCGATAGAAAACCTCCTGTCGATCAAAGAGGAGAATCGACGACAGAATAATACAAGGCGACGTTGTATTTATTAAAAGAACTCAGTTCAGGCCGTCTATGAAAAGTATCGCCAAGTACTTAGGACCGTATAAGGTTACCCGTGTAATCGAAAACCACCGATACAAAGTGAAGCAAGTTAGCAAGGGGGAAGGGCCACGTGTTACAACGACTGCGGCAGACTATATGAAGTTGTACCGGCCAGAAGAGGAATCTCTATCTTTGAGGACCGAAGATTTGCAGAATTGCCGAATGTGGGAAAGACAAAGAGCAAAGGACCGCGTAAGTAAACAGTAAGAAACACAGTGAAAATAATATAAAAGATTAGGCACCCGTATATATGCATAAGTTTTATTTGATGTATCGGATTACGTTGGCTTATCGCGAGTTGCGTCGAAGCTTCGAGAGCATTCCCGAACCGGATGGAAGAAGAAAGAATCAAAGGTTGGATAATCGAGAATGATCGAGAAGTTGCTAGAAAAGAAGTAAGAACGTGGAAAAGAGACGATGTATAAATAAGCGGCGTAAGGACCGAGAGGTGCTTCTTTTTAAGATCAGTAAGTGAGAGAAGGGCATTAAGTTAGAGATCATTAGGAGAGTTTTTTTGAAGGGCTTGGGCGTTCGTGGGTCAGTATCACTTGTTTATATTACGTTGAACAAAGTGTGAAGCACTATTTTAAGGCTATTTTTTTCACCCTGTATAAAATATTAAATAAGTAGAATTAAGATCAGTGTACGTAAATCATTCACCTCTACACTAAATCCACATTCGTACAAGTATAGAAATTAAAACTAAATAATAGGAAAAACCCTTAGCTTCAATTTAAGATATTTCTTCATAATTTACCTCAAAAATTACGAACTAGGTAATCTAAGAGAGCGTTGAGTGTTCAACGTTCAGATACGGTGATTATTGCAAACAGCCAAAAATTCTACAGTTTAGAAGTTTTCTTTCGCTGTGGGAAAAATTATCCATTTAAAAATTCTTCTTATAGGAAAAATACCTTATAAACAATAAAATTTTTAGCTCCTTTTTTAAAAATTATTGCAGAATAATAGGAAAAACTCTTAGCTTCAGTTTGAAAGTTATTCTTATAGTTTACCCCAAAAATTACAAGCTAGGTTATGTAAAAAATAAATGAGTGTTCAACGTTTAGATACTGTGATACTAGCATACGGCAAACAAATTTCATAGTTTCGAGTCTTTTTTTCCATTGTAATCAAAATTCTCGATTGGACAATTTTTCTTTCTACAGAAAAAACCTTAAAAACAACGCAATTTTTTGCGCCTTATTTAAAAATTACCACTGAATAATAGAAAAAACTCTGAACTTTAATTTGAGATATTTCTTAATAATTTACATCAAGAATTACAAACTGAATAATCTTTTAGAGTAATTAGTTTCCTACGTTCAAATACTGTAATTCTAGCACACAGCGAACAAATTCTATAGTATCGAGGTTTTACATCGCAGTTGGCCAAATTCTCGATTTAAAAATTCTTTTATTCGGAGAAAAATCCTTACAAATAACTAAATATTTAGATTATTGTTAAGAAATTACTACTGAATATTAAAAAAAACTCTTAGCTTTAATTTAAAAAATTGTCTAATAATTTACTCAAATAATTAGCATTTTAGTAATCTAAGAGAGTATTGAGTGTTTAACGTTCAAATACTGTGATCCTAGAATACTGCGAAATAATTCCTTAGTTATGAGGCTGTTATTTTGCTTTTGGCAAAATTCTCGATTTAAAAAGTCTTCTATTCGAAAAAAAACCTTACAAATAACTAAATTTTCAGGGCTTTAATAAAAAAATTACTACTAAATAATGAAAAAAAAACTGATCTTTAATTTGAGATGTTTCTTTACAATCTAGTTTAAGAATTACAAACTGGGCAATCATTAGGAGTAATAAGTTTGCATCGATCAAATACTTTGATACCAACATACGGCAAACAAATTCTATAGTTTTGAGTCTTTTTTTTCGTTGTTGTCAAAATTCTCGATTTGGAAATTATTCTTTTGGAAGAAAAAACCTTACCAACAACGAAATTTTTTGCGCCTTATTTAGAAACAACCACTGAATAATAGAAAAAACTCTTAGCTTCAATTTAAGATATTGCCTAATAATTTACCCAAATAATTCCCATCTTGGTAATCTAAGAGAGTATTGAGTGCTCAAAGTTCAGATACTGTGATTCTAGCATACCGGGGAAAAATTCCGTAGTTTCGAGATTTTCTATCGCCGTTTGCAAAATTCTTAATTTTAAAATTCTTTTTTCTACAGAAAAATCTCATAAACAACGAAATTACTACTGAATAGTAGAACAAAATCTTAGCTTCAATTTGAGATGTTGCTTTATAATTTACAAAAATAATTACCAACTTTTAAATCTGAGGGAGTAATGAGAGTCCAATGTTCAGATACTTTTATTTTAGCATACTGCGAAAAAATTCCAAAGTTTTGAGGCTTTTTTTCCGCCAAAGGCAAAATTGTATATTTTAAAAATCTTTTGTCTGGAGCAGAAACCTTACAAACAAAAAAAACTATTACTGCCTTGTTTATAAAATTACCACTCTATAATAGGAAAAACCTTTAGCTTTAATTTGAGATATATCTTTATAATTTACCCTAAGAATTACGAACTGGGTAATCTAACGAAGTAATTAGTGTTTGACGTTTAGATACTGTGGTGAAAGCATGCTGCGTTAAAATTCTATAGTATCGAGTCATTTTTTTGGATGTTAGCAAAATTCACTATTTGACAATTTTTTTTCTGAGGAACAAACCTTACAAACAACAAATTTTTTTGCGCCTCGAAAACAAATTACTACTGATTAATAGGCCAAACTTTTAGCTTTTAATTGAAATATTTTCTAAAAATTTACCATAAAAATTACGAACTGGGTAATCTAAAGGATTAATGAGTGTTCAAAGTGCAGATACTGTGATTCTAGCATACCGCGAAAAAATTCCATAGTTAAAGAGTTTTTTTTTGCCGTTGGCATAATTCTCGATTTAAAATTTCTTCCCGATAAAAAGAAACCTTACAAATAACTAAATTTTTACCGCCTCCTTTATAAAACTGCTACTGTATAATAGGTAAAAACCTTTGCTTCAATTTAATATATTTCTTATTTAATTACCCTAAGAGTTACGAACTGAGTAATCTAATGGAGTAATAACTGTACAGCGCTCAGATAATTTAATTCTAACATACCGCAAAAAAATTCTATTGTTTCGAGGCTTTTTTTCGTTTTAACAAAATTCTTAATTAGAAAATTCTTCTTGCTTGAGAAAAAAAAATACAGCAAACTAAATTTTCAGGACCGCGTTAAGAAACTACAAATGAATAATAGGAAAAACCTTTAGCTTTAATTTGAGATATTTCTTAATAATTTACCCTAAAAATAACGAAGTGGGAAATCTAAAGAAATAATAAGTGTTCAACGTTTAGATACAGTGACTCTAGCATACTGCGGAAAAATTCAATAGTTTCAAGGTTTCTTTTCGCTGTTTGCAAAATTCTTCATTTAAAAATTCATTTATCTAGAGAACAAACGTTACAAACAACTAAATTTTTCACGCCTTGTTAAAAAATTACTGCTAAATAATAGGAAAAACCTTTAGCTTTAATTTTATTTTTTTCTAAAAAAATTTCCCCGAAATCTCCGAACTGGGTAATCTAAAGGAGAAATGAGTGTTGAACCTTCAGATACTGTGATTCTAGCATACCGCGAAAAAATTCTATAAGTTGGAGGATTTTTATCGCTGTTTGCAAAATTCTAGATTTAAAAATTCTTCTATCTAAAGAACAAACGTTACAAAACAACTTAATTTTACCGCCTTGTAAATAAATTTTTACTGAATAATAGGAAAAACCCTTACCTTTAATTTTTGGTATCTCTTTAAAATTTACCCCAAGAATTCCGAACTAAGTAATATAAGGGATTAATGAGTTTTTAACATTAAGATGCTTCGATTCTAGCATAAAGCGAAAAAATTCCATGGTTTCGAGGCTTTTTTCGCTGTTTACAAAATAATCGATAAAAAATTTCTTTTTTGATGAAAAAAAACCTTACAAACAACGAAATTTTTGGCGCCACCTTTAGAAACTACTACTGAATAAGAGGAAAAACCCTTAGCTTCAATTTGAGATATTTCCTAATAATTAACCATAAAAATTACGTGCTGGGTAATCTACAAAAATTATAAGTTTTCAACGTTCAGATACTTTATTTTAGCATATCGCGAAAAAATTCCATAGTTTCGAGGCTTTTTTTTCGTTTTTAGCAAATTTCTCGATTAGAAAATTCTTCTTCTTGGAGAAAAAACCTTACAAACAACGAAATTTTTGGCAGCTTGTTTAGGAATTACTACTAAATTATAGAAAAAACCTTAAGTTTCAATTTAAGATATTTTTTAATAATTTACCCAAAAAATTACAAACTTTTTAATCTAAAGATGAAGTAAGTTTTTAAAATTACGCTACTTTGATTCTAGCATACCGTGATAAAATTCAATAGTTTCAAAGTGTTTTTTTCGCTGCTGGCCAAATTCTTTTTTTAAAAATTCTTTTTTCTTAAAAAAAAAAACCTTACAAAAATAAAATTTTAAATGCTTCATTTAGAAATAACTACTAAATAATAGGTAAAACTTTAGCTTCAATTTAAAATATTTCTCAATAATTTACCCCAAAATTACAAAATTTGTAATCTAAGAGAGAAATGAGTTTTCAACGTTCAGATACTTTGATATTAGCATACCGCGAAAAAATCCAAAGTTTCGAGGTTTTTTTTTCGTTTTTGGCAAAATTCTCGATTTGAAAATCCTTTTTTCTAGAGGAAAACGTTAAAAAAAACGAAATTTTTAACGCCTCGTTTAGAAATTAATACTAAATAATAGAAAGAACCCTAAGCTTTAATTTAAGATATTTGTTAATAATTTACCCAAAAAATTACAAACTGTGGAATCTAAAATAGTAACGAGTTTTCAACGTTCAGATACTTCGATTCTTGCGTACCGCAAAAAAATTCCATAGTATCGAGGCTTTTTTTCGCTTTTGGTCAAATTCTCGACTTGAAAATTCGTCTTTTTGGAGAAAAAACCTTACAAACAACTAAATTCTTTGCGCCTTATTTAGAAATTACTACTGAATTTTAAAAAAAACCTTTAGCTCAAATTTGAGATATTTCTAAATAATTTACCGCAAAAAATACAAACTGGGTAATCTATAAGAGTAATAAGTTTTCAACGAACAGATACTTTGATCCTAGCATACCGTGATAAAATTCCATATTGTCAAGGCTATTTTTCGCTGTTGGCAATAATCTCGATTTAAAAACTCTTTTTTTTGGAAAAAAATCTTACAGAGAACAAAATTTTTGGTCATTTGTTTAGAAATAAATACTGAATAATAGGAAAAACCCTTTGCTTCAATTTAAGATATTTGGTAATAACTTACCCCAAAATTACAAAATTGGTAATCTAAGAGAGTAATGAGTTTTCAACGTTTAGATACTTTGATTCTAGCATACCGCGAAAAAAATCTAAAGTTTCGAGGCAGTTTTTCGTTTTTGGCAAAATTCTCGATTTGAAAATTCTGCTTTCTAAAGAAAAATCCTTACAACTAACAAAATTTTTTGCGCCTCGTTTAGAAATTACCACTAAATAATAGGAAAAACCCTTTTCTTCAATTTTAGATATTTGGTAATAATTTACCCTAATAATTACGAACTGTCTAATCTGAGGGAGTTATGAGTTTTCAACCGCGTGATACTTTGATTGTAGCATACCGCGAAAAAATTTCATAGTTTCGAGGCTTTTTTTTCTTTGTTTGCTAAATTCTCGATTTGAAAATTCTTCTTTCTGGAGAAAAAACCTTGCAAACCAAGAAACTTTTGGCACCTCGTTCGTAAATTACTGCTGAATTATAGAAAAGACCCTTTGTTTCAATTAAAGATATTTGTTAATAATTTAACTAAAAAATTACAAACTGGGTATTCTAAAAGAGTAACGAGTTTTCAACGTTCAGATACTTGTATTTTAGCATACCGCTATACAATTCCATAGTTTCGAGGCTTTTTTTCGCTTTTGGCAAAATTTTTGATTGGAAAATTCTTTTTTCTGGAGAAAAAACCTTACAAACAACGAAATTTAAGGCACCATGTTTAAAAATTACTACTGAATTATAGAAAAAACCTTTAGCTTCCATTTAAGATAGTTCCTAATAATTTACCTTACAAATTACAAACTAGGTAGTCCAAGAGAGTAATAAGTTTTCAACGTTAAGATACCTTAAATCTAGCATACCGCGAAAAAATTCCATAGTGTCGAGAATTTTTTTCGCTGTTGGCAATATTCTCAATTTATGAATTCTTCTTTCTTGAGATAGAACCTTACAAACAACGAAATTTTTTGCGCTACCTTTAAAAATTACTACTGCATAATAGGAAAAACCCTTAGATTTAAATTGAGATATTTCGAAATAATTTACCCCACAAATTACGAACTGGGTAATCTAATAAAATAATAAGTTTTTAACGTTCAGATATTTTGATTCTAGCATACCGCGAAAAAATTCCATAGTGTCGAGGCTTTTTTTCGCTGATGGAAAAAATCTTGATTTGAAAATTCTTTTTTTTTGGAGAAAAAACCTTACAAAGAACGAAATTTTTGGCTCCTTATTAAGAAATTAATACTGTATAATAGGACAAACCATCAGCTGTAATTAGAAATATTTTTTAATAATTTACCCAAAAATTACAAACTAGGAAAACTTAGAAAGTTATAAGTTTGAAACGTTTAGATACTTCTATTCTAGCATACCGCAAAAATATTCTAAAGTGTCGAGGATTTTTTTGGCTGTAGGCAATATTCTCGGTTTAAATACTCTTCTTTTTGGAAAAAAAACCTTACAAAAAACAAAATTATTGGCCCTTTGTTTAGAAATTAATACTGAATAATAGAAAAAACTCTTAGCTTAAATTTAAGATATTTGTAAATAATGTACCCAAAAAATTACAAACTTGGTAATCTGAAGGAGTAACGAGTTTTCAACGTTCAGATACTTTGAGTTTAGCATACCGCTATAATATTCCATAGTTTCTAGGCTTCTTTTCGCTTTTGGCATAATTCTCGATTTGAAAATTCTTCTTTCTTGAGATAAAACCTTAAAAAGAACGAAATTTTTGGCGCCTTGTAAAGAAATTAATACTGTATAATAGGAAAAACTATTAGCTTTAATTTGAGATATTTCTTAATAATTTACCCAAAAATTACACACTAGGCAATCTAAGGAAGTTATAAGTTTTCAACGTTTAGATACTTTGATTCTAGCATACCGCAAAAATATTCCATAGTTTCGAGCCATTTTTTTCCTTGTTAGCAAAATTCTCGATTTGAAAAATCTTTTTTCTTTAGTGCAAACCTTACAAACCACGAAATTTTTTGCGCCACCTTTAGAAATTAATACAGAATTAAAAAAAAACCTTTAGCTCTAATTTGAGATATTTCTAAATAATTTACCGCAAAAATTACAAACTGGGTTATCTAAAGATGTGATGAGTTTTCCACATTGAGACAATTTGATTTTAGCATACCGCTATACAATTCCATAGTTTCGAGGCTTTTTTTCTGTGTTGGCAAAATTCTGGATTTGAAATTTCTGCATTCTAGAGAAAAAACCATACAAACAACGAAATTTTTAACACCACGTTTAGAAAATACTACTGGATAATAGAAAAAACGCTTAGCCTAAATTTGAGATATTTTCTAATTATTTACCATAAAAATTACGAGATTGGTTATCTAAGGGAGTAACCAGTTTTAAACGATCAGACACTTTGATTCTAGCATACCGCGAAAAAATTCTATAGTTTCGAGGCTTTTTTTCGCTGTTTGCACATATCTCGATTTAAAACATCTTCTTTCTAGAGAAAAAACCTTATAAACAACGAAATTTATGGCGCCGTGTTTAGAAATTACTACTGAATTATAGAAAAAACCCTTAGCTTCCATTTGAGATATTTCTTATTAATTTACCCCAAAATTAAAAACTTGGTAATATAACAAAGTAATGAGTTTTCATTGTTTAGATACTTTATTCTAGTATACCGCAAAAAATTTTTATAGTTTTAAAGCTTTTTTTTCGCTTTTGGCTAAATTTTCAATTGGAAAATTCTTCTTTCTTGAGTAAAAACCTTACATAAAACGAAGTATTTGGCGCCTTGTTTGGAAATTAATACTGTATAATAGGAAAAACCCTTTCTTACAATTTGTAATATTTTTTAAAATTTACCCTACAAATTACGAACTGGGTTATCTAAGGGAGTAATGAGTTTTCAACGTTCAGATACTTTGATTCTAGCATACCGCTAAAAAATTCCATAGTTTTGAGAGTTTTTTTCCGCTGTTGGCTAAATGTTCGATTTGAAAATTTTTTTTCTAAAAAAAAACTTTACAAAAAACAAAATTTTAAATACCTTGTTAAGAAATTAATACTCAATAATAAGTAAAACCCTTAGCTTCTATTTAAAATATTTCCTAATAATTTACTCTAAAAATTACGAACTAGGTATTTTAAGCGAGTTAGGAGTTTTCAACGTTGAGATAATTTGATTCTAGCATACCGCGAAAAAAATCCAAAGTATTGAGGCATTTTTTTCGCTTTTGGCTAAATTGTCGATTTAAAAATTCTGCTTTTTAGAGAAAAAACCTTACAAAGAACGAAATTTTTTGCGCCTTGTTTAGAAATTATTACTGAATAACAGGAAAAACCATTAGCTTAATTTTAGATATTTTTTAATAATTTACCTAAAAATTACAAACTAGGGAAACTAAGAAAGTTATAAGTTTTCAACGTTTAGATACTTTGATTCTAGCATACTGCAAAAATATTCCATAG
>JACGTP010001347.1:0-10996 GCA_023678845.1 Mischocyttarus mexicanus
CTGAAAGCCTATGCTGATAAACCCTAAATATCCCAACGTGTACCAATCTACTGATATTATAATAAAATTTGTACTTAATTATACTTTCATTTAATCACTCTTGTTCAATAGAATATTGGTTTGTTACAGATTTCACTGAATAAAATAAAATCGTTCGAGAAAATGAATTTCCTAGACACGATGCAGAGGTAATTAAAATTATTAAAACATTTTTAATTATAAATACATGGGTGGTGGTGGGTAACGAAATTTTTCAGATTACTTGCCAAAATTTGTTAAAACATCGTATTTAATGAAATAATTACAAGTATGTTCGCTGTAGTTCGATATAAATTGTTTACAATGTGAAGCAGACCACAAACTCGCGACTTACGACCACGCTATTAGCGATCGAGATACCAGCTAAGCTTAGCAAGCATGGTCGGAATTTTGGCTGGAATCTGGAATTTGTCGTTATAATACGTTGTCCTCCGTCGTGGAAGATAATATTATCTGATGAGTTATTGGCTAGAGTCCTGATATTAAAGATGACAATTTACGTTCGAATTCTGATTTTAAAAATTTAATTTAAAGAAAAAATTCCTATCTTATTGGTTCTATATTAAAAAAAAGAAGTGTATTATTTTATTGTTGCAGAAAGAGAAAAGCCAATGGACCAAACCACAAAACGAAAATAATTTGTATCATGAATCGGCGGGTGTGTTAAATATTTCAACATTAATGGAAAGAAAATTGTGTGTAGTTGTTAATTAATAAAGAAAAATTACTTTATAACAAATTTTTATCAAATAATTCAAAACCGTATTTATTTAGTACCCCTTTTTTGTTTTACGATTAATCCTTGTTTTTAAAATCCTCTATGATAATTAATATTTAAAAATATACTTGTTAGATTTAAAATATTACACGTTGACCTAAATAATTTTCTTTCTTTAAGAACCAACATACTTTGACCTATATAAATTTCTAGCGTATATATTAGTTACGTCAAATTTTATATCCTTGCAAATTCAAATTAAATTTACAAGAAAGAAATAATAAGAAATTTTCATTAATTGCCGCCAGTATAAAATATTTTGTATAATACCTCTTTCTAGTTCATTTCGGTTTAACTTTTTTTTAATTATGGGAAATAGGAAAGAAGTGCGAGAGTGGGGGGGTAGGATACAAAAATGTTTTCGATTGAACAATCATAGTAAAATGTGTGTGTCTCGTGAAAAAAGCTTCGACAACATTTTATTGTTAACCGCAGAAAAAGCCATATACACTTTCACACGAAATCGATCATAGTTCATAATAATATCGAAAAATTTACGGTAATTAAACATTGTTGTACATAAATATAAAGATGACAATATTGCACGTTCTCTCTCGTGTGTGCCAAAACTGTACAAAAATTATTCTTGAACATCTTCCGCGACACTCATTGAACAACTTATTACTCGGTGAGACAAATGGCGTATTTTTCTTTTTGTTTCTTTTATATATTACTCATATTATTATTATTATTATTTATTATTATTAATTTCATTTATTTATTTATTTATTTTTATTATTATTATTTTAGTTTTTATTTTTCTTTGTTGCTTACGTTTCCCATTAGTAAAACGAGACGCACTAATTGCATTTCTGAGGTGCGCATATAAGTTGTTTTTTTTTTTTCGTCTTTTTTTCTTGTTTTTGTTCACAGAGCTTTTGCCTTTTCGTATGAGATGCGATATTTAATATTTCAAATTGATAATTAAATATACGGCCGGAGCGGGTGGAAGGAACGATTTTTGGTGTTTTTTTTTGCGCTTCTATAAATCTACCTAAAACCTATGAAAGTACTTTTTTTTTCTTTTTTTTTTTAGCTGCGACGATCAAGTGCCGAGAACCTTTTTTTTATTTTTTTTATTTTTTATTTGTTTATAACTTTTTTTTAAATATTTTTTTCTTGATACTAGTCGAGCAAGTGTTTTTTTTAGTTATTTTTTATCCCCACCCCCCATTTTTTTTTTTTTTTAACAGCACGTACATACCGTCGTTTAATCGTTCTGTTCTTTTTCTTTTCTTTTTATTTATTTATTTATTTATTCATTTAGTTATTTTATTTCCTCCCTTCATTTTTATATCGCGCAATTATTAAGTACAATTTTTTTTTTTTTAACAACAGCAATTACATGATATTTTTCTTGTGTATTTTTTTTTTGTTATTTTATATTTTTTTTTTGCTTCTTTTCTTTCTTTCTTTATTCGATTTTTCTTTTTCATCGTAAATCTCTATATTAAATATCATGTATAATATCATCTTTCAATCTAGAATTCCTTTGCAATGATTTCGTTTTAATGCGATTTTTATTATTTTTTTTTACTATATATCATATATTGCTCTCTCTCTCTCTTTCTCTCTTTCTACTACTCCCTCCTCGTTTTGGAGAAACATTTTGTGTATTTTATTTAATTTTACTTTATTATTTTTTCTTCTCTTCCCATTTCGTTTATAATTCTCTCTTTCTTATTTCTTTCTCTCAAAATTCCCTTTTTTTAAATACCTCGTCGTTATTCCTCGTCTCTCTTTCTCTCTTTCTCTCTTTAAAATCTTCATCATTTTAATTAATTCTTTTTTTTTTTTTTTAATTAGTTATCAGTGTGTCACCAACGCTGTCGATTAACTTCATTATCCGATAATACTTATTAAATATTCTTTTAATTATAAATCACAGACAACTTGTTCTTAATCCATAAAAACAATTCATTTTATTTCTTCCAATAAGTAACCAACGCTCGTGGCGCAATAATGAATGCCTATTTTCATTAACGTTATTATATTACCAAATATTTTTCTGATGCGTTGGATGACTTCTTTTTACAAAAGATAAAATATTGATTAAAAACCTTTCGCTATGAAGTGTGCTTCGCGTGGAACGGAGCACCATGCCGAAAATACGAACATTAAACGCGTGCAATTTTTTAGCATTCGGGATCCCCAAGATTTTTTAGTCTCAAAAACAACTTTGTAAGATTACTTTTAAATGCAATATGATTTAAACGTTGCAACAGAGCTTGCAATTGTTTGCGAATAGAGAAAAGCGAGTCGATAGGATTTGGCTTGATTTTTGGCTCCATTCCTGTAACAGATGTGACGTAGTAGCGAAAGGGTTAAAAAGCATAGAAGAAGAAAAAAGAAAGAAAAAAAAAAACTCTCGATAGTTATCACCGAAGTTCTCCTCGCTGAGAAATCAAAGATCGATAAAAAAAAATAACTCGGAATGATTTGAACGGAAGTAACACGAGCCGCCGCCGCCGACATACTTGCATGGAGTCGGTCGTCGTCGTTGATTATATTCGTTTGGTCGATACTTCCGGTTGACACAGATGCGTCAACTTTATATTACACGTACGCGCGTTTTTGTCGATCGATTGACGAATATAAAAAACCGAAAAATTTTTTATAGCCCTGTCTCCCTTTTTCTTTTTTTATCCGAGATTCTTGATAAAATATATGATTCATGTATATGTTACTGTGTGTGTTATGTATATATGTATGTATGTATGTATGTATGTGTGTATGTATAAACGTATATACATATACGTAAAAATGTATTTATTTATTTTTGCTTTATTTTAAATCTAGAGACAAAAATTCGACCAGCGATCGATCTTGAGGGTATGAGCAATTTTTATTGCGCCACCTTTGCGTTAGTTAATTATATTTAAATATACTTATAAATAACTAGGGAGAATTATCTTACGTATAAGTGCTTCATCCTTGTATCTTTATCTTTTTATTAATTTATTTTGTTTTTTTTTTTTTCTATTTCTCTCTCTCTTTCACTTTTTCCTCGTTTATCTTCTCTCATTATTCCTCTCTCATTCTCTCTTTGTTCGTATTGTTTATTAACCCTTTGAGGACAAACGATATAGGACAACGTATAGGTGTGCTTCAACGTGAACAACCCTCCCATTATTATCTGCATAACCGATTAACTCATATTATACGCGTCCAGTGTATGTATATTTAACAATGTGTGTTTTCAAAGTTAAATCAACGTTTTGATTAAAAATAATAATTAATACGTATAAGTAAGTAGAAGTGTACTTTTAATAAGAACGTAACAATAATTGATGTATTATTTATTGAAACA
Source organism: Mischocyttarus mexicanus (assembly GCA_023678845.1). Classification (NCBI taxonomy): domain Eukaryota; kingdom Metazoa; phylum Arthropoda; class Insecta; order Hymenoptera; family Vespidae; genus Mischocyttarus; species Mischocyttarus mexicanus. The sequence goes on from JACGTP010001347.1 coordinate 4,128, forward strand.
AAATCTAACCAATATAATTGAGAGTTAGAAACGTCTTTGTTTATTGATTAAAATCAGTGTATCAATATGGTGTTAGTATAGTGTGTAATAAACAGCAGGAAAATTGGGTTGAATTCGATTAACCATTTTGCTATTTCAATTCCCAACAGAGAGCTACTCATTCACAATTTCAAACTATTGTTTCGTCTGCAAAGGGTTAAAGGTTTTCTTATTTTTGTCTCTTAACTTTCCGTTTCGTTTCTTTTCTTTTTCTCACCGCACGAATACAGGTACCACTAAGAGTTTCTTTTTTATTTATTTATTTATTTATTATTTTTTCCTTTTTTTTTTCTTTCTTTTTTTCTTTTGGATATCTACATACGGTATACGAGAATGAACGCAGCAGTTACGAGCATAGTCTTTAGATTTCTTTTAATCCATCATCTTTTCATGAATATTTTCTTATTCTTTTTTATTTATTTATTTATTTATTTATTTGTTCTTTAAACGAACGACGATGTGATCAGCGGCGGAGATATAATAATAATAATATATATATATTTTAAAGGGTTTTTTTTTTTTAATATCTTCTTTTGCAGTTACTGAGTTTCAATTTCTGTCTATGGATCGGTTTTGTTTAAATTCCTGTTGTTATCAATGAGATATTTTTTATTATCTTTATCTGCCATTGAATTATTTTCTATATATTCTTATCGTTTATGCTCATGTTGTTTCATTTCTTAAATTTCTTGGGTTTTTTTTTTCTTTCTTTTTTTTTTTAAATCAGAAAATTTATACACAAATAGCGGATTTCGTTCGAGCGTGAAAATAGTGAAAATTCGGCGGACACGTTATTAATTACAAAGTGCCACTTCGGGGCCTCCTACAATCATTCTCTCTCCACCACGTGGTTCTATTCTCCCACTTTCTGTGTAGTTTTCAATTTTTATGTAGATGTTATGATGGTATTATTTGTGTATCTTTGTGTGTATGTAATAATAGTTCGTTCGTGTAAGTGTTCGTGTTACCAAAGAGTCGCGAGAACAAATTCTTTCGCAGATAATTCGATAAAAGAGTGTCGATCGTGTGGTGTGGTGTCACTACTAAAATGCACAGTGATTGGATGCGTTTATGATCACACAGCAAGCGAATTTACTTATAGTTAATATCTTCTTTTTTTTTTTTTTTTCTTTTTTATATAACTTTAACGGTATTTAAATATTTATTCAACTTGACCATCCATCTTCTTTCCGCTTACTTTTTTTATTATTATTTTTTCTTCTTTTTCTTTTATATATCTCTTTTTTTCTATCCTCTCCATTCAATTTTCGAGTAACTCTCTCTATTCTCTCGTGGTGTGTAACTCGCAAATAACCGTGACTTTGAAATATTATTTATTAATACGAATAACGCTTTTTATTTCTTTTACTTTACTTTTTTTCTTTCTTTTTTTTACCAATCGAAACTTTTCTGTATCTTTCTCCCCGCTCCTGTTTGTTTTCCTTTTCGGTATTATCTTTCTCTTTTTTTTTCTTTTTTTGTTTAACGCATTTTCATTCGTATTTTTATTATTAATATTAATATTATTATTATTTTATTATTATTATTATTATTATTATTATTAATATTAATTATTAATTATTATTATTATTATTATTACCTCAGATATACCCGTTCGGTGTGGTCGAGTGAACCAGAGGGAATCCTCTCTTTGTATACTCGTTTTAATATTTTTATAAGTTTTAATAAATATCGGCAGACACGCTAGTAAGCTGACCGAGAGAGTTCGATTTTGTATTTTCATTGAAATCGAAGAAATGTTGGTCGAGCACGTAGGACAGATTCGAAAGGAACGACACGATGGATTATTATGAGGTCTTTAACTCAAAGATCATCCAGCTCATTATAAACTATTATTTCTTATTATTTTCTTCTCTTTATTCTTCATCTTCTTTTGTACAGTCACGTTTTCATCGTCGTCAAAAAAAATATAATCATCATCCGTGACTCGGGATTATTCGAAAAATCCAATCGATTAATCAGGATTGCGTGTTTCGAACTAATTCGACAAATCTTATCCTATCGAATCGAATTTTTATTTATTTTTTCTTTCTTTCATTTTTCCCCATCATTTCATTCAACCAACTTCTCTTTGACGATCGCACAACTCATTTTCTTCGATACTTTTTCTATTTTTATATTCAATCGTTCGAACAACAACCGGATAAATATATATACACACTTCCTCTCGTTGATTCTGGCCAATCAAAAAAAAAAAAAGAATTAAATAAAAATAGGAAACATTATTATTAAAAAGCTCGCGTTATGTGCGTGAGTAGGTGCGTGGGTGAGTACGTGCGTGCTCGACCATTCCTCGTTTCTTTTCTTCTTTCTTTCATTTTTTTTCTTACTTTTTTTTTGTTACAGCAAAATGCCGAAGGAAAATATACATATAATTTTTATATATTATATCAAAATGATAAATATATTATACGAAAACGACGAATGACGATAAAAACGTTACGGACGAGTTTACGTCGTTTAAAGAATTTGTGTTTCTTTTTCTTTTTTCTTTCTTTCTCCCCATTTTGTCATCATCATTATTATTATTATTATTAATTATTATTATTATTATTAATTATTATATATATTATTATATATTTATTTATTTATTTAAATTAAATATTTTCAACTTTTGTCACGCAAAAGATTGGCGCGAGAGGCAAGAGGAAAAAGGGGGAAGCGGCGATTTCTTTTTTTTTTTTTTCTTTTACACTTCATGGCGGTTATTATCGAGTAGAAAAATGTTTTTCACAAAATATCGTTTGTCTCTGTCGATAAAGTTAGCGTAAACGTTTTTTTTTTTGTTTGTTTGTTTGTTTAAAAGGAGAATCAATAATATTGCATAATATATATATACGGCAGATTTATAATCATTGGATTAATCGCATTTGCACGAAAAACACCGATGGTCGATTTAGATCTCGTATTATTTCTTTTTGTATGCGTGTTTTTTGTCATTTTTCTTAACACTTTAGCTTTTTATTTACTTCTTTTTTTTTCTTCATTCTTATCGACCTATCGGCATGTGGACGACGAAGCGAAAAAATCAATTACATATTTAAATATATATATATATATATATATATAAACATATAATGTATGTGTATATATATACATATATATATATATATGTATGTATGTACGTGTGTGTGTGTATATAATATATATTATTATATGTGTTATTGAGGTGTGTGGAGGGACGGCCGTGTCTTAAACATTCCCTCTCTTATTTATTAATCTCTTAATTACCTCTCTGGTTCACTCTGTAAGGACGACGCGCGAAGCTGTTTTCGAAACGGTAAAAGAATTTTAGCTCTTCTTCTTCTTCTTCTTATTCGTGGTTTTAGCAACAACTTTTTTTTTTTTCATATATAACACTATATCACCATCGATACGTGTCCCATCTGTTTCTCTCTCTCTCTCTCTCGTGTTATCTTCCATTTTGGACGTACGTTCGTTTTTCGGCGGATACGAGAAGGAGAAGATGGCTTTTAGTGCGGTCTCCACGAGATGTTGTTCATACCGTGGAAATGACGCTTCAGACTGCTGCCGTCGGCCCAGGGGGAGTTGAGATACTCGTCGTCATCGTTTTGCTCAAGTTGCTGAAACAAAATGATAAGAAATAATAAGTATTAATTTTAGATTATCTTTATTACACTTTTATCTTGACATATTTCATTTCGAATTATCATCTTCCAAAACAATTCGATCGATTGATTAAACACCACACTGTGAATGATATTGGTTCAATGGAAAAAAATTGATTTGTTGCCAAGTTGGACTGAATCGTGGACAAAAAAAATGTCGAATTTTCTTGATTGAATTGTAGCCAAATATTCTACTTTTTTTTTTTTTTACCAATTTATTAAATATTTATGTACTGTTGAAGAAAACTGGGAAAGGAAGAGCACGTATAAGAGTCGTTTAGAATCGGTGTGCTTCTTTCGCGAAGAGGGGTGGCCGTTCTGAAACGGGGAGAGTCCTGGTGTTAGGTTCAAGGGTGGGGCGTAGATAGTTGGGTCAGAATCGATGCTTGCGTCCTTGCTGCTGCTGCTGCTGCTGCTGCTGCTAGCTAGCTAGCTAGCTAGCTTACGTACTCGCTAACTCATTCTGGGGTATCCTCTTTCCCGTACACCACAAATCGTTGACTTATTACATGGGATATATTTACGTACCGAGTATTATATATATATTCTAATTATAGAGATTCATTTTATTCCTCGTTTGAAATTTTTTGCAATTAAATTATGACTTTACACAGTTTCTTTTCTTTCCATTTAAAAATTTGTTCATATATGGCATTTATAATAAAAAATGTCGTTTTATTTTCTACCCCTTCGTATCCCCTAATATTCTACGATTTTTATTATTTCACGTTTTGTAACACTTAATACAAAAATAAATTGTTTGTAATAATATATAATTTAATGTTAATCCTCCTATAAAATGGGGTCATTTGGTACGGTATCCTGTGTAAACTCATAAACGCGATATGTGCGCTAGAATGATCCTGTTACTTTAATAACGATTATGCGATAGATGTTAATCTCTTTTTATCGTCGCGTGTTCTAGTAGTAGATTTTTTTTATTTTTATTTTTTTCAGAAGAAATTAATATCACCTAGTTTTCGGGTGTTGGCATTCGTGAAACCGAATGCTTATTCACGATAAAAGAAGAACAAAAGCATAGAGCTGAATAACAAGATATAAATTTAAAAATAGTTAGTCACATATATTTCAACTAGTATATTTCAAATTTCTGTGTTACCCATTATTTTGTTATATATATACACGTATATTTAAAATATTTTAATTATCTTTATTAAAAAAATCCTGTAATCTTGCTATTTTTCATATAACAGTAAAAAGAAAAAAAAACAATTACTACTAATACATATAACAGTATTTTACGTATCCTACTTTTTATTCTGGAAAAGGATAACGATTTAAATACCGAAAGAAAGGATGGAAATTTTTGTTCGTGTAACAAAAAACACTTTTCTCTCGATCGTGGAGAAATTCATGCGAAACGATACATCGATATTTGTGCGTTGAAATTGGTAGTATCGTAGAAAGACGGATTGATCGTACCTAAGGGAGGGTGTATACAGGGATAGATCGAGCAAAAGAGAGATATATAGATAGATAGATATATATAGATAGATAGATAGATAAAAGGGAGAATTCCAAAAGATAAATGAGAACTAGAATAGTATATCACGTGGATTTGTGTTGACCTCTCATAACGAAACCAACAATTTTTTTACTACTACCACCACTATCCTCCTTTCTTCCCAGCCTATTTTTTTATTCCTCGGTAGGTTACAAAGGCTTGAAATAAAATATAATGGTATACCGTTCTCGTGTGTTAAATCGTTCTCCTAGCGAAATTATCGACGTGACACAACCCCGAGGATACCCGACGCGACGGTGGCCTTTCTTTTCATTGACGTCGCGATCGAAGTATGCCTTTTAAAAATGTATAAACTTTTCTACATCAACATCGTTCGAAGGCTTAAAGTTCTCTCTCTCTCTTTTTCTCTCTTGGATATTTTTTTTTTTTATTACGGGAAACTTCCAGCAAGGTTTCTTTTTTCTTTTTCATGTATATATTATATAAATATACGAGACACGATCGATAGAAGCTCGATCTCGTTAGACAAATTTTATAAAATAACTCTTAGGAAGGAAAATAATTATTAAATTATTATAACTTTTTCTTTATTGACTTTATCACTCGATCGATCTCGAATTAATTAGCACAAATACTCTTGGAGAAAATAATACTGCAGTCATTGGCATAGTGTCAAACAAATATAACCCAATACAAACCGTTTCCTATCTTTTACTCTTACTTCTTTTATTTTTCTTTTTTTAATGTTTTGTTTTTTCTACCTATTTATTGATTAAAACTGACAGAAGATAAAACTAGCTATGCGGTATTCTAGAGAAATCATATTTATTTATTCCATTTGATTAATATCTTTTCAATTGAGCCAAGTTATGCAGAAAACTACCATTGGGTGAATTTAATTTAAAGATATTACTTTATATAAAAAAAAAAGAAACAAAAACAATATAAAAATAAGTTTTTTCTTAATTATTTGACATTTCTCTTTTTTTTCTTTTAATCATTTTAATAGGGGTTAGATCGAAATGGAACTATGACTAATTTTAATAATTGTACTTGCGTGATGTTTGTATTACTGTGTTTAACTAAATTTCTTTTTATATTGCGTCCATTGTTAAATATTCTGTTTTTTATAATTTAAGCAATTGCAAGAATGCATAAAAAGTATCAAAAAATCATCCAGTATATGTAAACAGTAAAATCAGGGTAAAATGTAGCCAGAGTTGATAGGTTTGTGTGTGTACAGTGCGATCAGAGTGTTTCACGATAGACCGCACGTCGCCGTTATACTTTTCTATACTATGCGTATGTATATATATATATACACAATATATATACTATGTATTTACCTAGACACAACACACACAGACATACACATACACATAGATATATATATGTATACATACACTCATTGAGTTTCTATGGGACAAGAGAATTGTCGTTTGAAACGATAGAGGAGGATACGTCGTTACGTCGATTAATTCTCACCCGAGACATTGTCAACATCGTCAGACTGAAAAATAAGAAGGAATTGACGTAACGAGAGTCAACGACCAACTTTTATTTCCACCTTTTTTTTTTTTTTTCTTTTTCTTCTTTTTACCTTTTTTTCTTTTCCCTCGCACAAGATCGCAACCACACGAGTGATATTTTCTTTTCAACATAACAAAAAGAAATAATACCTTTTAAAGTTAAAA